>CAXHUL010000070.1:0-94548 GCA_964019695.1 Loripinus fragilis
TGAAAAATGAAAGTTGCTTTTCACCATTTTTTATGATTGGCTTATAAGAACAATAGCCCAATTGTAAAAGCCTGGTATATATCTAATATTTATCTTCGCTATAGTAAAAGTAAAGTAAGTAACCCAAAATGGCAATTGAAATAGGCTAAACATAGAGAAATGTTCTTTTGGGCCAACTTTGAGACTACAGAAGCGTTTTTTTTTTAAACAATTAGATATCAGCACAGCCAAATACCGAAAAACTTTTTAAATATATTGTGTGTTATGACAATACTTAACATCTGTTAAAATATCTTTTTTGGATTCTGCTTCAATGTGCTCTTTGTAAATTTCTCTGTCAAATGTCTCAAATTTGGTCCAAAATCATCATTACCCTATTTTAGCTTGTTTTGGCAGCCATTTTCTGTTTAATACGACAGCAATGGTAAATGTCAAATAAATACCAGACATACACTTAGGCTATTGTTCTAATAAACAAACCAAAATAAAAATAAGAAATTGGTAAAACAACTTAATTTTTGGTCTCGTTGCAGGTCCAAAATGGCCCTCTAATGCACATAGCTCTCTGAATGGTTCATTAGCCTGAATCTGAGCTGAAGGCTCACAGGTGAGCTATTAGTATACCAATGCCTCTGTCGTCCGTCCGTCCTCTGTTTCAGGCCACTTGACCAAAATATCCAACATGCCGATATATGGCAAAAAAACCCTTAAAATTCTTCTTTGCTGGAACCAAGAGGTCAATGACCTTGGATCTTGATATTTAGCATTACATGTAGGTCAATGGGTCTTGATATGTATTGATGGGGATGTAATAAGCCTAGTTTGACCTTGACCTAATTTAACATTAGTAAGGAGATCTTATGACTAAATATCAGGTGAGAGCTTCAGGACCTTCAGGTTCTCTAGTTTTATATGATCAGGGCTTTATTTAAGAGTGTGTACGGAAAACCTAATTTTCCTATTTCTCAACCAAAACATATGTTGTGGGTACTCAAAAGAACCGTCTCCATGAGACAGTTCTTTTAAGCACCCAAAACATATGTTAAAACTGATGGGTAAGACAGGGATTTCTCTAAGTTTTGGAGTAGCCGGCAGACATTGTCAGGAACCATGCCAAATTCACTGCTTTATAGTATAACCTAAGGACCAAATCTATCAAAGTGGCTGGCACAGAAACAAAGTAGGTGGCTATTTTTGCCGCCTACCGCCTTTTAACGAAAACACTAAGAAATATTTACAATTTTACACTCAAATTCTTTGTTTATCTAAACCTGTGATGATGAATGGTCAAAGGTTCTAATTTCCAAATTACAATAATAAGCATTTACGCGACAAAACCAACAATTCCACTCTGCACCAAGTTATGACTTCAGTGCAGCCTGAACATCTGCCAAGTTTTAGTGACCTCTCTTGCAATTGGTGCATGGAGAAAGCTGGAGTACTTAAATACCCATTGAGTGCTCAGCAAAAACTCTGATCAGACTGGGCAGATTAGTCTGATCTGAGTCTTTACTGGGCTTGATGTATTTGTTGGTTTTGTAATTCACATGCATGGCTAGTTTTTCTTATATACCACTATATAAGAAACTTCAAAATCTTCAGATAAGTGAACTTTAAACTAAGTGAACTTAAAACATCTCTAAAAGGCTAATCAGAAATGGTTACAAGGTAACCTACGAAATAGCTTAGAAGAATTTGATCTGTCGATAAATATGTTACCAAGGGACTTTGCCAGTTTCCATTACATACATACAGTCAACCTTCTTTACAACAGCACCATTTGTCCCCAAATAATTTGAGGTTAAGCTGAATTTCTGTTGTAATGAATTAAAATTCAAGCTAAGCTGTTACATTTGTGCGAATACAATTGACATTTTAAATAATTTTGCTCTTATAAAGAGTGTCGCTATAAAGAGATTCCACTGTATATAAGAGCACTTTATAAAAACTCAGGTGAGCAATCCAGGGCCACTTGTTACGTTGTCTTCTTATTATTTTTATCTTTTCAGGATAAAATAATCAATGACTTTGAGATGAACGAAGTTTACAACCAGTGTAAAAAGACTTTACCAAAACAACACAAAGAGAAACAAGATGAAAAGAAGACGAACTGAAAACTGTGCCATACCTTTACCGTGTCATATGTATTAATTTTATCAGAAAAAGTGTGATTGTGTTTTGTTTTAAAGAGCTACAGAAAATCAGCCATTTCAGCTTGTGTAAACTACAGTAAAACCTGTGTAAAATGGCCACTCTCAAAAAGACCAAAAATTGGTTTTCGAGACCAATTATCGCTTAATGCAGGTCAAAGTATTGCAGTATGCTCCAAGGGGAGCGTTCTGCAATACTTTGGACCTTCATTAAGCTACCATTTGTCATTAATATCTTTAGTTTGTCTATTTTTGAGTGGCTTACTGTACCGTATTTGCCAAAAATATTCGGACAGATTCGCTTGGACAAACAGCCATGCATGAATGATCTTATTAGGGCTTAACCATTCGCTATTTCATCACTACAGGGTTTGCACTGGCTTGAAAAATACTTGAATTTAGATGGCTCTCTTAAAAAGTCCTTGAAAATTAAATCTGCCTTGAAAAGTACTGGAAAATCACTCAAAAGCCTTGAAAGGTCATTTAATTCTACTATTTTCTGTAGGACTTGGTACTGTTGATAGAGAACTTAATCAGTATAAAATTGTTGTGCCTTTATTTGTTGCAGCATATGCTAGACCAAATACAGGCACAAAAATTTTATACTAACTTTCCAGTACTAATGTCTCCATTATCTCAGTCAAACATTTCTTAAGTAGAATTTTAACACTTAAATCAGTATTTTTCATTAACTTTTAGTCCATGAAAACTGTTGGAGAGGCTTTTAGAAGTCCCTTAAATGTTACTCTAACTTTCCTGTATGAAACCTGCACTACCGCTCTATGCTTCAGGTTATTCAATCATGTGTGTAAGTTTTTCAGGATTATTCCTGAATTCAGTATTTTGAGGCTATGGAAAGTCAGCCTCAAAATACAAAAAAATAGGCTGTCAGATTATCCTAGCTTCTTTGGTTTTATGTTTAGTTTATTTGAAGACAATGTCCATTTAAACTTGAAATTAATTACTTGTAGGCATACCTCATGTTTTAAGGTTTGAGCTTCCAAAATTCAGTACTAATTTTTGCGAAATATTTAGCTACTAACCATGTAATGGATATGTTTAAATTTACAAGAAAATGTGGTAAGTGACAGCGTTCAAACTTTTAGGGTATGATGAAAAATGCCTGATTATGTTGCTCATTTGTAGAATTTTTATGAAAATGGTTTTCCCGAAACAGGATATTGAGGTCAGATTCCCCAAACTCTGTCTTGGAACCCTTAAAAATGTTTACATTTATTGAAATCAGCCCCAACGCTACATTGTTTAAAATAAAAAATGACAGGGTATTTAAAGTTTTAATAGATAGAATATGCAGAATGTTCAGTTTTACCAAAGAAGGACTTCTTAGTTTATAGTTTGTAGCCCTGAATTTGATAAAGGAAGGTCTGTTTAGCACTTTATGCCCCTTAGATATCTCCTAACTTCTTGATTTTTACAGATGAACTTAAAATTGGTATTAGGAAAAACATGCCTTTTTAAGATATTTTTCAGCAACACTTTAACTGTTATGTCTGAAACAGGGGAACATATTTTTAAACAGTATGCCTAAGTCAGTTAGTGAATACGTTGACCATTTAGACACCATAAAATAAGAACCTTCGGTCATTTTGGGTCAGCAGTTTTGTTATTGTTACATATAGCAAATGTTTTTAGTCGTATGCGTGATAGTTTTCATGATTGTTCCTGAATTAAGGATTTTGAGGCCGACTTTCCATTGAAAATTTGCCTAAAAATACTGTATCAGGCAGATTATAACTCTATAGCTCTGATTTGGCTTTAGTCTATCAGTGGCTCAGTGGTAGAGTCCTTGACTCGAGACAGAAGGGCCGTGGGTTCGAGCCTCACTGGCGTCACTGCGTTTTGGTCCTTGAGCAAGACACATTTATCCTAGCTTAGTACTGGTTCAACCCAGGAAGACCCATCCCTATATAACTGAAAGATTGTTGATGGGACGTAAAGAATCAAATCAAACGAACAAAACAAAATCTATCTCAAAGACAAAATGGCCGTTTAAGCTTAAAATTGTAAGTATTTTGCAGGCATTCTCACTTTTAAGATTTGAAGTTCTAAAGTTCTGGTTTTGGGAAATTTTGATATTCCATTTTTGTTATTCATTCTTTTTACATGCATACTTAGCTATCCAGTGGGTCTATATGATAAGTTTTTGGTTTGAACCATCATATACATTTGAGCCACAACATGAGATTTCCAACAATGTGGCATTTTGACATGAATAGTCTCAGACGAGCCTGTGCAGCCTCCTTATAAGCTTTGAAGCTCCAAATGATGTTCAGTCAGTAGCTTAACAGTCATAAAATATTCAAGCAACTAGGAAAGACTCTGATCAGACTGCGGGTATGCACAGGCTGGTCTGAGCCTTTGCTCGTCACATATACCACATTCTTGGAAGTCTCATGTCACATCTCATTTAACTGGGCCTCGTAGCGCAGTCGGTAACGTGTCTGGCAACAGATGTGAGTCTGACTGCAGATCCAGGGGTCGCGAGTTCGATCCCGGTCCGGTCCCATACTTTCGTGGAGATTGATCATGAAATAATTTCTACGGTCATTATCCTCCCTTCCACTGAGTCATTCAAGAAGGGTTGTTGTCAGTTACAAGCGAAAGTATGTGCACGAAGTACTGGTTAACTGCTTGTTCAAGCTTGCCCAGGAAAAAGTGTGGTTAGGTGAACTGACCGTCCCGCCATGACCATTGCTGTTGACTTGGGACGTAAAGCAACAAAACAAACAAAAGCATCTCATTTACAATCTATGTATGTGAGCAACGGAGGTACTGGTGAGACTTTACAGATGCACAGGCTCATATGACCCTCCACTGGTTCTTTATGTAATATGGAACACACTCATCAGCTGGCTGATTTTAACTTTTTCCCCCATTAGTGGCAATTTTTGTCTCTTGCTGATAACCTCTGCAAATGTTGGACCTAGTTCAAGATTGACAAAATGTTAATCTTGATCTGGATCCTAACAGTTCGACACTCTAATGATATTTTTGAAAGTTTTTTTTGAAAAGTTAAAATTTAAAAAGAGCAAAAAAGGAAGCAAAGCTAGCCAGCATGCAAAGAGTTAAACGTACCAGTGGAAGGGTGACGGTATAAAGTGGGCCCTGACGCAACAAAACCTGTCTTATGGGTTTCCGACAAAGCCATACTCAAACCTGTCGCCTCAGCTATAGAGACAAGCTAGAAAAATGAAATTTCGCCTGTAGCAAGTTTAGATATATTACTTTCCATAACGTGAATAAAAAGGGGCTGATCAGTCTCAGTCGGATGCGCAGGCTGGTCTGAACCTTTGTTGTTCGCAGGCGTCCGAAGACAGGTTTTCTCGCATCGAGGCCCAAGTAAACTCTTTCTTACACAATTCCTAATATCTGTAACCCTTGGAGGACTAGAAACCCCTAAGCGGGTACTATGGCAAACCGTGAAGACCTAGATAAAACGGCATTACACCAGGAACTGCACTGTTTGCTATTAAAGACAAAAGCAATCTTCAAAGAAAGAAATTAGATATTTTTTTGGAAAATTATGACCCTCAAATTATACAATGGACTATCCTGACTATACTGTATCAAACTTTATTGAAAACTCCAGTGGTGTTAACAGGGTTAAACACCTTCTCAAACAGAAGTAAATTTGATTGAAACCAAAGGCTGAAACTTTTTTTATGGTATTTCATATCAAAGATTTTGTATAGGGAATGAACTTTAAAGAAAACTCTCTCTCAAAATAAGAATTATTTCTGTGGAACAGCTCTTTTAAATCGCCACATCATATCTTATAAAGAAAATCAGGAAAATAACGCAATATACCCCACTGATCTGAATTCAATGTTTCTGAAGTTGATCTTAACCTAAGAGAGAAAGTGAACTTTTAGCATTTTTTTAAGTAAGGTCAAAAAAGAAAATGTGTGTTTCAGGTTACATATAATTTTAAAATAGGAATGGTAGGTCAGAAAATATTTTGATTTTGTTGAAAAAATATAGGAAAACAATATGGCAGAACAAGGAATTCCCCTAAATTTGCTAAAATATTTAAGGTTGGATGGCAAAAAATTAGTCAAATCAGGTGACCTGAAGCACACAATTTTTTCTGCCTAATATTGAGAGTTTCTTATTCTCAGGTGAGTGACACAGGGACCTAGGCTACTCCTACTTCTAAAGCTGTGTATGAGAGGGTGAAGGAATATATAGTAAGAGTTCAGGTGGATGTGTTTTTATGTTTTTATTTTATAGAATCTCTGGTATTGTTATCATTGAATAAAAGATTGCAATAAAATGTTCTGTACTTATATAATTGCCTCATGCCCCATATCCTACCATGTGATAAAGATAAACATTGCTTATTTTGAAACAGACAACAACATTAGCTCATGAGCTATTCTGTGACATGAATTCAGCCTTTTGACCCTGACTTTCTGCAGAAAATCAGCCTTAAATACTTAATTTTGCACACTACGATAGATAATATAAAGAAAATTGAGCTTTTAACTCTCCTTGCTATCGGCGACTTTTGTCCTCTGCTGGTGACCTTTGCAAACAGAATGGACCCAGATGAGGACTGACAGAACATCCGCCCTGTTCTTGATTTATACCGTTTGACACTGATGGTGTTCCTAAGATTTTTTTAAAGAAAAAGTTACTTTTGAAAAAAGTCAACAGATGACAACAAATACAAACTTGAAATTGTTACCTTTTTGTAGGCATCCTGTTATACACAGTAAAGAGCAATGTGGATAATGTCTAGCCCTTGCCATGCTGAATATTTTTATGTTTATATTATATCCTGTTAATCCAAAGCATCTCATTGTATAAAGCATGTACTTTCAATCAAGCCTTCGATATGTCCCACACAGGAGGCTATTACATACACTCTATAATGTGATAAGATTGTTCACCATAAATGGATCAGCTCCTGGCCCTCTGGGCGCAGTCAACAAGTAAACCTCAGATCCAGTCCGTATCTGGTGTAACCCAGTCGTGGTCCTAAGGGCCGATTCTCCTTTTAATCTTCATAAATGACACGTGATAATATCAAGTCTTCAGTTCGTCTGTTCGCAGATGATTGTATCCTGTATAGGAACATTCAGTCTTAATTTGCAGGAAGATCTTGACAGTCTCCCAAAGGGCAGATTGGCAAATGAAATTGAATGTTGCCAAATGTCACTCTCATCCAAATGTCACTCTATGAGGGTTCACACAAACAAATTCTTCACGACTACACACTGCACGATCAAACTTTGGAAAACATATATTGGCAGATATAGAGCATGGATTGGGGTCAACTTGACCCAACGCAACTAAGACTTTAGGTTTTCTTCGCAGGATTTTGGCTTTCGCACCTAGGAGTACTAAGGAGAATTCATACAAAACCTTTGTACGCCCTAAACTAGAGTTTGCAGCACCTTTTTGGAGCCCATATTGTAAAACTCAAGATTCAACAAGTGGAGAAAGTACAGAGGACGGCAGGCCGTTGGACCTGCAGGAGGGGGCGCAATACTAGTAGTGTTGACGAGATGCTCGATAAGCTGCAATGGCCAACCCTGGAGCCCCGGAGGGATCTGATTATTCACTCCTCTCTATTGTCTTCCACAATATTCATTGTGGGACTATGTTTATTGATAAATACAAGTACATATGTACTTGACCCCGTCTCAGAGAACACGATCTACCAAGTATTCACACAACTCGCTATTGCAGGCCCCAGACGTATAGTGATGCCCTGAAGTATTATTTCCCCCCAAGGACTATAGTCTATGGACTATAGTCTGTCTCCGGAGAGGAGTTCAGGGCACATATTTAAATGACTCGGCTGATTTTTTCTCTTAGAATTCATTTTTACACTTACCTCTCAGATAATGATCATATATATTGTTTTTGTTTGATTTGTTTCTTTACGTCCAATCAACAATCTTTCAGTTATAAAGAGATGGGTCTCCCTGGATAGATCCAGTACTAAGCTAGGATTAATGTGTCTTGCTCAAGGACACAACGCAGTGACGTCGGTGAGGCTCGAACCCGCGGCCTCTCGGTCTCGGGCCAAGCACTCTTCCACTGAGCCACTGCGCTCCCAACGATCATATAGAAGATAGATATAGTGGAAAACAGTGTGGATCCAGATCAAATGACTACTACAGAGTTTTCAAAAAAGGGTATGTCCAGGTCATTAGAACATCACACCTAAAGAAAACTCACCTTCAAATAATAAAGTCTTAGCTCAAATAGCTGAAGCGATGCAATTTTACCACCCGGGTGTGTCGACTCTCACATGCGAAAAAGTGAAACCAAGCCCCGAGGTTATACAACCTTTTTCATACTCAACTCAACTGAGCATGAAATTCATCCTCATAAATGTTAAAATGCCAACAATCGTTGGCATTTAAACATTTATAAGGAGGATAAATACATGTACAACGTCAGCAAGAGTCTTTTTTCAGCAGCTAAAATTGCATGCTCAGTTGAGTTTAGGAATGAAAAGTTTAATAACCTCGAGGCCTGATCAGCATATGATAAAGCACAGGCCGATATGAGCAGCTGTACTTTTATTGTTCAGCACATATCTTAGTGTGTGGATCCGTTGCGACTAATTTTGAAATTCCCTGATATGTTATCTCTAGCTCTCCTTACCATAGACTGCCATTATTTTATAGGTCATGTATTACTTAAAATGGATATTTAGAGAAAAAGATGAAAATATTTAGACATCTAAGAATCTTCTGTAGGTTGAGCAAACATCCGGGGCCGTATATTGTAACATGCGGGTTACACACAAAAGGTAAGGAAATAACTTTCGTCCTAGTAAACCTCATACATGTACTATGTATATTAAGGACATATGCTACTAAATACTTCCCATGTTGAAATATTTTCAATACTTTGCATACAGTTTGTTTTATGCATGGGCTATCCATTTATGAAATAAAAAGCATATGTCACCGTGCTTATTTTTTTCAGAATCTCATATTGAAGTTTTCAGCGTTTGACCAATTTTCTAAAAATATAAGATAATAACACTTGTCCTAAATTTCGAGCTTAAACGGTTGTAATCTTCAGCCAGCTTCTTTCTTTTAACTTAAATTACTGCCCATGACCTTAAACCTTTTAGAAAATGTGCTAGTTTGCTTGTTATTCCATGCTGTGACAAGATACTGCATGATATATTTTGGCAGTTCGTCGAAAATTGGAATTTGTTTTTTAGAATAAATCATGTATTAAAAAATCTGTTGTTGAAAATCTTAAAAAACTATTTTTAATTCAAGGACTATTATAATACCTTTTAGAAAAAAGAATAAAAATCTGGGGTCACCGAACTAATTCTCTTTCTAGAGGGCCAAATTTAACCCCACCCCATAGGTTTCATGCGTAATTCAATACAAAAAAGTTCTGGAATGACCTTTTCGGTCGTTTTGATGATGTCATTTTACTAGTATATGAAGCAGTTTAGCATTAAAATGTTAAAAAAGAAAGAAAAAAACACACTGAAAATGTGTGCGCACCCGGGAATTGATCTTGGTCCTCTGGCTTTGTAGCCAGACACGCTAACCACTAGGCCACAAGATCAGGTCGTGCGCCGCTCCAAATAACCATACAAATAGTAGAGACTCGGCCACTATCGTATTCGTAACCAGGGTAATAGTGTGCGTCGTTTGATTTCGACTGAGCTACATTTATCTGTCTTTAGTGCTGAGACGATCAGTTCTGATAAGATGTCAATATATATTTCGGACACACTTAAATTACTTTATTTTGTAAAGAAAATGTCGGAACACCGTTATGACATAAGAATATCGGAAAGCTGTGTTGATCCGAATCCGTTAATGGTCGAAAGACAGGACCCAGACAACTTTCCCCGTTTGCAGACGCGGGAAAGGTGCGCATTGCAAATAGCCGCATATGTCAAATATATTTCAAAATAAAGTATCTCTCTCTCTCTCTCTCTCTCTCTCTCTCTCTCTCTCTCTCTCTCTCAGGATCTTAAATTGAGCTCATGTATTTTTGAATTTATCAAACGAGTTTGGAGAAGATAAAATGCGAGGATTGATTAATTCGCAGTAACACTTTGGGAATGAAAGCGCTCAGAATTGTGCCCTTGAAGTGTTATGGCCGTAACAAGATATGTATTTATATATACATCTGCCAATATAAATCGAAAGGGGTGCAACTTTGTGGTCAATTCGCATGTTGTCGGGCAGGGGCGGATCCAGAAATTACTGTAGTAGGGGGGTGGGGGTCCAAGCCTGAGTGACGTTTTAGTCGTCCTTTACTTTCTTTTTTACAAAGTGTTCCAATTGACCATTCCAAGGGAACTAAAGTCTAAGGAGGGAGGGGGACTACAAGTTTTTTAGGCGCTGTGTGGGTCGGGGTACATGTAGGGGTGGGTTGTCGAGGTCCTAATACGTATTCCTAAAGAAACCTATAACACTTGTAATTTTCTGGGGGGGGGGGGGGGGGTGTCCGGATCTTCTGACCCCACCTCTCTATGTATTCATAATTCAGAAATCAAGAAAATCGGTAGAAACGATACAAACGATAGAAGTTCCCCAAATATACGGTTGTTCGATAAGGAATGCAAGTTGATATCTCTAAAAGTGTTAGTGTTATGATCTGGACAAAATTTAAGTATTACAAAGGGCATATATAATAACTTCTAAATTAGGCAAGGGAGTTATGGTTCTTGTACACTGTATCATTCCTCATCGAGATCTATCTACCATTGAAGTTTCAAGTTGATACCTCGTCTGTTTGGGAAATTTATCAAAATTCCCAAGTAGCTTTCTGAGGTTTAGAGTTTTTCGCTCACTGATAACAGACGGACGGACGGGCATACTGAATACAAATTTATAGCGCACACTCAAAATTATTTCGGGTCGTTTCTTTAATATAGACCAGCAAATAATGCACTTATAAACATCAATAGGCCTAATCCCGATTTTACTATTTCGGAAATGAACTTGGCACTATTAAAGAAGCTCTAGCGATAAGGCGTATATTTTCCCTAGTTGACATGATTACAAAACCTTAATTTTCAAATTGCCCTAATGTTTTTAAAATTGGTCTGTTCCTGTAGTAAAATTTACATAGAAAGCATAAAAATAGGTTTCAAAACCATTCATCATTTACAAAACCGTCAAAACTTGCGCCTTCTACTCCCACCCCTCATTTTACGTCTTTAGACTGGGTGCCGTTAAGACGAGGGTTTTAGTAAACCCTTTGCAGGTTTTCAAAAAGTAAAAATGCTAAAATATTAAGGATATAAGTGTCCTTCTTTTTCGGAACTTTGCGGTATTCCTTCTGCGCTTGCGTACGAAATATACTTAAAATTGTGACGTTTGCCATTGAAAAGATGAAACTGGCGTTTTTCAGTTTGTTTTTAGATGCTTTCCCCCCTAGACCCAAGATGCCCTTTGGACAATTAAATGTCGCTATACAAATATATAACATATGTAAAGGGCGTCTTGGGTCTAGGGGGGGGGAAAGGGGTTGTATAAGCGAAAGAAGACATCAAATATCTGACAAAAAATAGACCACTTTGCAAGATGGTCGTTTTTATTGTACATCAACTGTATAAATAGTTTTACGGTACATAGCGTGATAGGACGATTGGTACCCTTGTTTAACGGTCTAGTTCCCATATATGTTACTGAATAACAAGTACAGTTTATAATCGAAATAAATTCTCATTCAATAAGAAGTAGATTTATTACATGCATTAAGGAAATCCCGTTTTAAATATACAGATTCGGGGGCAATGGTGCATCGACAGCCCGTCTATATATATTTCTTGAATGTGCCTAGTTTCTCCAGTCGTTATTTCAACAAAATAAAACGAACGTCTCGTTTAGGGAGATTGCTCGCCTTATCGCTAGAAATTCTTTGTTGTTCTAGAAATTTGACAGCGAAATAGTTAATCGAGAAATGAGACAAACTGGCGAATTTGATCCTATTGTCATGTAAGGTTATCCCAATAAACACATACGAGTCGCAACATGAGATTTCCAACAATGTGGTATGTACCACCAGCAAAGGCTCAGACCAGCCTGAGTATACGCGCAGTCTGATCAGAGCTTTTGCTAGTTGCTTGAATATTATATTACTCTAAGGCTACTGGCCGAACATCATTTGGAGTTTCTAAGCTAAAAAGAGGCTACACAGGCTCGTCTGAGTCTACACTTGTCAAAATGCCACATTGTTGGAAATCACATGTCACGGCTCATACCGTTTAAATAACGTCGTATCTACGTCGATGCCGTTATTTTGACGCAATGTGTTTGCTGGGATGTGACACTACTTCAGGTCAAAGACTGACATTTAGAGCAGCGACCCTAGATGACAAAGTCAGAGTTCTTGCAATGAGGGAGAATGTGTACAGAGGGCTGGACTATCTGCCAGATTATTACGACTTCTTCATCCAAGATCCACACAGGCAATGTATCGTTGGAGAAACAGCCGACACGATAGTATGTATTTTCTTTATTTTGTATTCTTAATTTACTTAATACGAAATGGACCCTTTGATCTGTGATCATTTGATCTGACAATAACCTATCATTATTAAGTTTGAACGGACACGATCCACACAAAACACCATTTTTGGCATAGATTCATTGAGCACCTTTATTATTAATAATTAAGGGAGTGCATAATCGTTGATGGATACATAGAACAGCTCATGAAAATATGGCAGTGAAGTCCCTTTACACATGCATGCCCAGCTATCTAGTTGGACAAGGGAGTCAGTACAGTAAAACCTGTTTTAAGCGGCCACTCAAAAATAGACAAAGCAAAGATCCTAATGACAAATGGTAGCTTAATGAAGGTCGAAAGTATTGCAGAATGCTCTCCTTGGAGCATTCTGCAATACTTTTGATCTGCATTAAGTGATAATTGGTCTTGAAAAACAATTTTTTTGTCGTTTTGAGAGTGGCCGTTTTAGACAGGTTTTACTGCATTTTCCACGGTTTCTGTACTAGACGGCACGCATATGCTACAGGTACCAACGCATATCAGGTGTTAGCCCATATGATTTGTATATGAATCGAATTTTGCGAAGATAATCACGTCAATGCTAAAATCACAAAAAGTTTCCCATTGCCTCCCAGTCAAAAAAGATATTATGCCAAGGCAGTCTAAGATGTTTTCATATACAATGTGCCACACTGGAGCAGTACTAAATATACAATGATATTTTAATAACTCGAACTGCTATAGCTCAAAGTACCTACTTAAGTCGATGTTAGATTGGATTCAGATCAGGGAGCGTTTTTTCAGAAATATTTCTTTTTAATTCCTATCGAAAGATATGCTGTGGACGCTTAAAACCATTTCAATGAGATAGCTTTTATAAGTACACCCACCAAATGTCTGAAATGATTGAAATAATAATTTGTTAGTTACAATTAAACCTAGTCGTTCTGCTTCTTGTATTTGAACCTTTGTCTTAAGTCTTTCAAAGACATCGATCCTGTACCACCAAACAAATGATAAAAGTGGATAGAACTAAGCTAGATCTAATGTTTTTCCCTGAATCAGATTGGTCAGATTGATCAACTTTTTCATTTTTTCCGGGATGGAATTTAAAGATAAGGTCCCTGACCATTAAACAATTTGTCTTTTGTACTTACTCAAGCATCTGTGCTATGAAGCTACTGATAATCATGCATTTAATTGGAATGAGTGGAGTTTATTTAATTTTGAAGCTATTATTGTCCGCGCATAAAACACGCTAGAGAACCACAGCGCAGTCATCGCGTGTTGGTTGCAGTCGACGACTGCACAGAATCATGTACGTAGCTGTTAAAAAGGGTAATATTTTGGTCAATATTGTACTTCGGAAAATATTCATCGCAGGTTACTTCACTGAAAAATCCAGCTGTGTATCAGGCTATCAGCTTAACAAGATTTATGTGGGTTGAGTGATAGCCGCAATTTGAGAATAACTGGCAAATGGGACCCAAATTCCATAAATGAGCACATACCGTATTTGGTCTACTTCTCTGTGTTGTTTTACGTCAACTTAATAACTTCGAAAGGCCTTTTTCCATTGGTGTTCTCATATTTTTATCTCTAGGAATTGTTGAAAGATGAGCTATTTCTGTCGTTTTGTTTTAAATAGATGTAATGCAAATAGGCCTAGGCATTATCCACAGCAATAAGATCGTTTCTGCTATCCATGAAAACAGTATTAGCAGTGTAGACCGCAGAGCATGTGGCTGCTGATGATTTCATCGTTGTTTGTGTTTTATGATTCATTCCCACATATTCGTATGAGGTATTTTGTGTATTGTTTTCTTTTGGTCTACTCTGCCCATTTGTTGGCTTCTAAATTAGCAGATTGCTTTTCTTTCATATACAAAGTCATAAGTTCAGATGAACTGGGAAAAACATAAGCGTAATTAGCGTAAACTTGTGAATACCTATATCCTATTACCCATGAGTTTTAACATTTGCTTTGGGTGCTCAAAAGAACCGCATCAAACAGTTTATCTTCAGTCACAAACAACCAACAAGAGAACATGACCAACACAGACCAAAGACTTTGCAATGAACGAGATTGAATTTTCAAGTTCAAACAGATCTATAGACAAGCGTGTGTAGCTTCAAATTAAACATTGCTTTCTTATTTCACAACCATAACATATGTTGTGGATACTCAAAAGAACCACCTCAGTGAGGCGGTTATTTTGAGCACCCCAAATAAAATGTTAAACCTAATAGATAAGAAAACTATTCACAACTTTATAATCAAAGCTGTTTTACCTGGACCTGTTACATGTATCTCTTCCTCTTGGTTATGCAGTAAAACCTGTGTAAAACGGTCACTTTAAAAAGACAACAAATTGGGTTTCAATACCAATTATTGCTTAATGCAGGTCAAAGTATGGCAGAATGCTCCAAGGGGAGCATTCTGCAATACTTTCGACCTTCATTAAGCTATAATTTGTCATTAAGATCTTTATTTTTTCTATTTTGAGTGGCCGTTATACACAGGTTTTACTGTAATATAGATGTTACCAGCTGATTCAACATTCACTGTTTAATTTCACCACAACAACCTAAACCACCACCACCGACCCTCACCACCACCACCACAACCACCACTGAAGGGGTCATTTGTTTGAACCCACCTGGTGCGTCTGATTTCTTTGAGTTTATAGTTTTGTTTAACATATAAAACCAAGAGAAACTTTCTTGACTTCATTGTGTTATTTTCACGTCACAGGTATGTTTTGGCGTCATGTACATTATCGATAACGGGAAATCAATGCTGAGCCAGGCTGGTCGGGTTCACATGAATTACGAGAGACAATGGAACTTTAAACGATTGTCAGCATACTGTAATCAGTCTGCCAAGGAACAAGGCTGTGTCCGCAGGGTAGCTCTGGTGGAAACAACGTTGAATAAGTATGCAAGAACAGAGAGATTCAGAAAAACACACCGAGAGATTGCTTCAAAGGTAAACGGGAAATAACGACCTGGGCCCGGAATTTAAATGCAACCTTAAAATTAAGCAAGACTTAAGTTAAGTACAGTCAAAACTCTTTATAACGTCACTCGTTATAACAGAATATTCAATATCCGACATCAAACTGCTGGGAACGGATCTGTTTCCATTAAAATTCCCTCTTTACAACAGAATATTCACTTAACGACACCGACAGTATCTTCTGGGTACAGATATACATTTTCTATTGAAAATAAATTCATTATAACAGAATTTTTAATCATGTGTCAGTCAGAACAAGGTCTTTTTGCATGAACAGGTATCTGTCTCACTTAATAAGTGGGAAGCTTTGTGCATTTTGATGCAATATGAAATTGAAGTGATGTATACATTTGGAATAATAGCATTTTAATTCATTTGTACAATATTTTCTTTTACCATATGATAATTATGTTGAAATCTGGTAATGGTCAGAATTTCTTTATAACAGCAAATTCACTTTAACGTCAAAGATAGCTTGGAACAAACAGTGTCGTTATAAAGAGGGTTGACTGTATTGATATTTCAACATCGATGTGGTATTTGTGGTCAAAGATTTCATTGTGATCTTCAGAAAAATTAAAACTATTTTGATTTTAATCAGTTTTAAACGTTATTTTTCGTATCCTGAAAAATCAATTCTTAAGTCTTCCTTAACTCTAAGGCGGCATTGTAATCCTGGGCCCTGGACTCAAAATACCATGCCTCCTCAACGTAAAAGCAAGATTTAAGTTAAGTATTGATATTTCAACATGCTATATTAAATGCTAAATAAATTGCCTGGATCGATGTGGTATTTGTGGTCTTAGATATCATTGTGATCTTCAGAATAATTAAAACTATTTTTAATTTAATCAGTTTTAAACGTAATTTTTCGCATCCTGAAAAATCAATACTTTACTTAAGTCTTCCTTAACTTTAAGGAGGCATTGTAATTCCGGGCCCAGGACTTAGTTCTAGGATAACCCTCGCCTCGCTGAATATTTAAGTACTACACACCTCTTCAATTTTCATCCTGTTCACCTGCAGTTGTTGGCATGTATTCCCACTAAGAGTTCAAAATAGTGTGGATCCTGATCAGATGGCTTCACCAGAAGCCAGCTGATCAGGATCTACATTATTTGCTTAAAATAGGATGTATTCGGGTTCAGGAGGACTAAGGCTACGCTCACAGACAGACCGACTGAAATGTACTTCATTACTTTTCTGTCTGTCTGTATGTCTGTCTGTCTGTCTGTCTGTCTGTAAGAGGTGTAATGATTGGACACCAAAAAGACAGCACATACCACACTTAAACTAGGATACTAACTGTTTTAAGACGTTTCTTATTTTTTTTTATTTTGGTGTAGAGAACCATCATCTACTTCTACATTAATGTCTGAGATTTGAAGGCTCGTTCGAGAGTGCATGGTTACACACTCCGGATTTTATACGCATTTGTTGGTCGCATAAGTGATAAAGACTAAGGTCTTATCTATGTACTAGGTCATTTATTCATTGCGTAATGATTATGCTGAACGTAGAATTACCAATTGGGTCGTTTTGGTGAAACGGATACTTGCAGAACTAATGGAATTATGCATATGAGTCTTAGCGTAAGGAATTGTCCGTTTGAGTGCATAAGAACTAATAATGTTCATGTCAACATCCTGAATTCTTAAAATGGTCTTTATTTAGCTTTTATTCATAGGCAATGTACACTACTTAACTCTTGTACTGCTTAACCATTCCTGAAAACACGTTAGATCCAGATCAGCTGGCTTCTGACCAAGCCATCTGATCAGAACCTACACTGTTTTTAGTTTGATTGAATACATGCCTACACAGCTGGAACGCTGCAGGTTAACATGATACAATTCAGAATGATGTGTAGCGCATGAAATATTCAACAAGAGAAGGGTTTAGCAATACTAAAGCACCTGATTAACTTTTCCAGAAAAGTTAATCATGTGCTTAAGTGTTCGGTTATCGTGGCTTAAATCATGTATTTGTATGACAGAAAATGCATTTACGAAATATAAGAGGTCAATAGTTTATGCTTTAAACTAAGTCATTAAATTGAAACGTATACAATCAAAGTAACTTACTTGCATGCATTGCATTGCTAGGGTTTGAAGACTGGGACATAAGACCACGTTAATCTTACTGTAGGGTAAAACAATGCAATGGCTTGAAGATTGAAACGTAAGACTTTGTTCTTGTTACTGTAAGGTTAGATACGTTCTTGTGACTGTAGGGTAAACAATACTAGGGCGTTAAGACTGGAAATAAAGACTACGTTCTTGTTACTGTAAGGTAAAACAATGCTAGGGCGTTAAGACTGGAAATAAAGACTACGTTCTTGTTACTGTAAGGTAAAACAATGCTAGGGCGTTAAGACTGGAAATAAAGACTACGTTCTTGTTACTGTAAGGTAAAACAATGCTAGGGCGTTAAGACTGGAAATAAAGACTCCGATCTTGTTACTGTAAGGTAAAACATTGTTTGGGCTTGAAGACTGGGACATAAGACTGCATTCTTTTTACTGTATGGTAAGAAAATGTAAGGGCTTGGAGACCAGGACATAAGACTATTTCTTTTGTAACTGTATGGTAAAACAAAGCTAGAGATTGAATACTAGGGCAAAAGACTATTTTTTTTGTTACTGTATGATAAAACAAATCTAGTGCTTGAAGATTGGGACATAAGACTACGTTCTTGTTACTGTATGGTAAAACAAAGCTAGTGCTTGACGACTGGGACATAAGACCATGTTTTGTTACTGTATGATAAAACAAAGCTAGTGCTTGAAGATTGGGACATAAGACTACGTTCTTGTTACTGTATGGTAAAACAAAGCTAGTGCTTGACGACTGGGACATAAGACTATGTTTTTGTTACAGTATGGTAAAACAAAGCTAGTGCGTGAAGACTGGGACATAAAACTACGGTCTTGTTACTGCAGGGTAAAACAATGCTAGGGATTGAAAACTTGGACATAAGACAACGATCTTGTTACTGTATGGTTAAACAATGCTAGGACTTGAAAACTGGCCCGTAATACTATGCTTTTGTTACTGTATGGTAAAACAAAGTCAGTGCTTAAAGATTGGTACATAGGACTACGTTCTTGCTACTGCATGTTAAAACAACTATGTTTTTTTTGCTTATGGTAAAACAAAGCTAGTGCTTGAAGACTGGGACAGAAGACTATGTTTTTGTAACTGTATGGTAGAACAATGCTAGGGCTTGAAGACTGGGACATAAGACTATGTTTTTATTACTGTATGATAAAACAAAGCTGGTGCTTGAAGACTGGGACATAAGATTACGTTCTTGTTATTGTATGATACGAGGGTCATCCAATAAAGAATGAGACTTTTTCTATAGTTTAGTGAATTTAGATGCTAGAATTACGGAATCTCGTTCAAAGCTAGCGGGTCTTTTTGGCTATTAACATATACCATATTCAGCGTGTTACACCCTTCCATCTTTTGTTGCTAGGCAACATTTGAAGACTAGGCAAACATCCATGGACGGCTCAGTATAGGTGGTCACCATGGTAACAGATTAAGATGTATAGTTCATTCTTCTACAAATAGTTATATATGCTCATACAATCTGTCTGTAGCCAAAAGGGGAAGTTATGTTCCAAAGTCTTGAGCTGTTACCATGGAAACAAAGTTGAAAAAATCAGGCTTTTAAGAAATATCTGGTATTTTATGCTGACCTCTTGACTTTAAAAGTAAATATCAAATAGTCAACGGCAATTAAAGTGAACAGGGTTCTGCTCATCTATACCAAATTACAATCAGCTGCACATAGCGATACATTTTGTGGGATATCCTTCACTAATATAGTTACTATAGGAACGCAAAGTAGCGTGTTTATTAAAAAAAATGAATAAATCGGTTGCTAGGCAACCAAAATAAAGGATATGCATATTTGGTTCTTCTTTTATAGCATTTTATGTACCACTAAGATTGAACAGTAGAAGAATAGATACAAAGAGGTAAAATTATATCGACGAGCGAAAATAAAATACTTTGAATGGCCGTGGGTATCCTAAAAATAATGTAAACATGGCCGTGCGTCTTCAAATTCTCCCACAAAAGATCCCGTTACTATAGCAACTGTTCAGTCTCAAACATATTGTTTCTATTTCTGAATTGCTAATAAGTTATACTATTATTATGGTGAATTTTGATTAAATGCACACACAGATTTTTAGACTGTGAAGGAAGTCTCATTCTTTATTGGATGACCCTCGTTAAACAAAGCTAGTGCTTGTAGACTGGGACAAAATGATACCTTTTTGCTACTGTATGGTAAAACAAAGCTAGTGCTTGAAGACTGGGGCATAAGACTACGTTCTTGTTACTGTATGGTGAAACAATGCTAGGGCTTGACGACTGGGACATATGACTATGTTCTTGTTACTGTATGGTAAAACAAAGCTAGTGCTTGAAGACTGGGGCATAAGACTACGTTCTTGTTACTGTATGGTGAAACAAAGCTAGTGCTTGAAGACTGGTACATAGGACTACGTTCTTGCTACTGCATGTTAAAACAATGCTAAGGCTTGAAGACTTGGACATAAGACTATGTTTTTGTTACTGTTTGATAAAACAAAGCTAGGGCTTGAAGACTTGGGCATAAGACTATGTTTTTGTACTGTGTGGTAAAACAATTCAAGGGCTCGTAGACGTAGACTGGGACATAAGACTACATTCTTTTTACTTAAAGCTGCATACTCTGTAACTTTTGATATTTTTCGAATTTTTTTATTTTCTTTTTAAATCATTTGTAAAAGTAGAATTAAGTTATGTTTTCACAATAAATCTGTTCACTATAGCTGAAAACTGCACGGAAAAGTGAATTATCTTATAAAACAGGTGTGTTTTTCTCTTGTTTGTAATTATTTGCGTCCCTCCAATAATTGTAAACAGTTAATTTTAAGATAAATGCTGTTGTTTTGATACTGATAATTTGTTAAGATTTTCGAAATTGGTAAAATGTTTACCTGAATTTTAGTTATTTTACTGTGTTCTTGAAAAATAGAAACATTAGTTCTAAAATTAAAAGATCAAAAGTTACAGATTATGCAGCTTTAATGGTAAACAATGCTAGGACTTGATACTGGGACATAAGACTATGTTTTGTTACTGTATGGTAAAACAAAGTTAGAGCTTGAAGACTTGGACGTAGGACTACGGTCTTGTTACTGTATGGTAAGACAATGCTAGGGCTTAAGGACAACTTCGACATTAAACTACATGTTGTTTCTATGTCAGAGAATGTACAAAATATGAAACTTGTGCGAATTGCATAATTTTCATATTTTGTACATTTCCTGCAGTTGTATACATTTAACCCATTATGCGCTGCATTAAACATGTGCTCACGTCTGGTTTACGGTGATGCCAATCTTTTACTACGTTGAATATTTCCTGCAACTATGTTTTATGTTATTCAAGCAGATTGGTATATATACTGAAGGACTTTAAAAACGCACCACCTGCTTAAACGCTATTTTTTTGTCGAAATTGGATATTTTCATTATGTGAAAAATGAAATTGACAAGTTTTGTCACTTAGCTTGGATACAATAAGAAAATTGAAACGCTGTGGCTTGTGACTGCCGTGACGTCGCGATAATTCTAAGACAACTCAAATTCAAAAAGTCACAGAGTACCTATACATTCCCTAATGAACGAAAAAAAGTTTTCAAACCGATGTTTGTTCTTGAAAGCAAAAGGAAAGACAAAATCAAATCATGAAGTTTTAGGCTTCTGGCAATGTTTATTGCGTCTACATGACGTCATTTCCTTTTGACGTAATTGGCCGTTTATATCATAAGGATCAGGAATAATCAAAATTCTTTTGCTGCCAACAGATACTCATCAATCAGTTGCATAAAAGAGAAAAGTATCGCGACATGCGCGGACGTCACCCGTCTGTTATTGATGTTTGAAAATTTAAGACTGACGTTAGCAAAGTAACGCTGCGAGCGGGAGTGTAATAAAACGATTATTTCTGAAAAATTATGTGTTTTTCCATTTGTTAAGACATCTGGCTACCATCTAAAAGTGTTTGTTTTAAAATTGAATCAAATTCACATTTGTCAGACGACAATTGTTGAAAAACACTTACGTCGATATTACGTCAGAATGAACAGCATATTAAGCAAATCAAAATCATGGCAAATCATGGTCCATTTTGCAAGAGGATAAAAAATTATAAAGAAAACATCCTCATATTAATCATGTGGAAGAGACAGAAAATGTAAAATGGTGCGTTTTAAAGTCCCCCAGTATATGTATTAGGGACTCAAGATAGTCGTATAAAGACATATTCACATTAAAAAACATGGGCAGATCCAGAGGGGGGGGGGGGGGGGGGGAAGAGGGAGTCTGGACCCCATCCCCCCCGGAAAATTACAAGTGGCTATAGTTTTTTTTGTTGAGAAATTCTGGTATGGACACCCCTCGAGAAGCAATTGGATTAAGATTGGGACATATGACTACGTTCTTGCTACTGCATGGTGAAACAATGCTAGGGCTTGAAGACTATGTACTAGGGACTCAAGATAGTCGTATAAAGACATATTAACATTATAAACATGGGCAGATCCAGAGGGGGAGAGGGAGTCTGGACCCCATTCCCCCTGGAAAATTACAAGTGGCTATAGGTTGTTTTTAGAAATTCTGGTACGGTCACCCCTCGAGAAGCTCGGGGGAGGTCAGTACGCCCTCTTTTAAATATGTATACGTTGATCACACACACACACACACACACACACACACACACACACACACACACACACACACACACACACACACACACACACACACACACACACACACACACACACACTGTTCGGACCTACCACTGACGGAATTTTCTGGATTCGCGCATTAAGATAGTCTAGTATAGACATATTCACATTATATACTTCTGTTTATGGTGATTTTACTGTTGCCTCTCTTTTATCTTCAGCTTCATTACGCTGGCATAATCACAGACGAGGTTAGAGAAGAATCCAGTAAATTATGTACAGACAAGCATGGGCTGGAGAAAATTGATGAAAATGAATTAGAAAAGTACTTATTAACTACCAAACTAAGAAATATTTGTTCCCATCAAGGCGGCTGCTTCTCGATTATGTTCCATACGACATAATAAAACAAAACATTCCCTTATTGAAAGGTCGGAATGTTGAGTTTTTCTCAGATGTCAAATTAAACGGAAATGACGTAACAGGTTTATTAACGGCAGGAAGTAGCTATAAGTGCAATAACCCGCCGCAGTCCTACACGATCGATGTGTTTGGCTCCGATGAAAATAATTTGGAAAAACATGTTGCATTCCACATAAAAAGAGCAATCAAACTGTCCCGGGAACCAATATGCCTGCAAATATTTATAACTAAGGGACACATCGCGGAGGAACTATGTCGCATTCTGCGGAAGTATATGGTTGCGAAATGTAATTGGTATGTAGAGGGCGGTATAACCATCAAGACTATTGTGGAAGAAGATTTATTGCCATGAGTTTAATGATTTGTAAAAGATTGTCTTGGGACATTAATCAAGACTTATGGACAGGGACACATAAACAGAAAGGAAATGTGGGGGAAACCAGCATCGTCTAAAGCTGTCAGCTTTAGACGATGCTGGTTCCTCCCACATATCCTTCCTGTTTCAGATAGGCAGTCTGGTTTGCATTCATTTATTCTAAAAATCACATGTTGGCGAGCAATAAAGATTGATTTAACAGTACAGCAGTCTGATCATTCTTGGGTGTTTCTCAAGTTACTTTGTTGATTTTGTCATGGTCCAGACTATATTATTCAATAATGACAAGTGTCTATACAATTATTGGTAATACGCTCTAGAAAAGCAATTGTTGTATTGATCTAAATCCTGGTAAGAAAGGCACGGTCAGTACAATTCATGTATATTCATTTTTCTTGCACTCTGCATACGGACATCTGAGATTTTACCCAGGGATCGAATTTCCTACCTTACCCAGGCTGTCACATTAAAGTGTCGTCCAAATGCAATTGGCGCATTTGTTTGAGGTTAACATCAGAATTTGTCAACCCAAAACAGTGGTGTTACTTTCGAGGGTCGACTAATCCTGATGTTAACCGAAAAAGAATGCACCGATTGTTTTGTTATATGACACTGTCTCTTTTTATATAAAGTATTTTCATATACATATAAATTTACACAAGTCAGATGGTCCTATTGCACTGAAAACAAGATTATTTAAGAATTGCTTTTCAATTTTCTGAAACTCTTATGAGATGTGCAAAATAAAAGCATTTCAACTGTTCTCATAAAATGAACAAATTCTTAATTCAAAAATTTGACCTGAGAAACATACATAAGAAATCATGCTATCTATTGAGTCAGTTTTCCAATATCTATTTTAGTGACAGGCAGCAGTGAAAAAGTGATGTCTACCTGTCCTGGGATAAATTAAGTATCTATATTTAGCTGTGTGGTAGCACTGCCAAGTCCTGATGTCTACCTGTCTTGGGCTAAATTAAGTTATCTATATTTAGCTGTGTGGCAGCACTGCCAAGTCCTGATGTCTACCTGTCCTGGGCTAAATGTAGCTCATCACTGGTTGACATCAAGATATGTGGCAACCAGTGAAAGCTAGTTTCAGCCAATCAGAGGTCTTTTATAGGAGTCATATAACAATATTAGCCGCTAATATGAGATTTCCAACAATGTGATGTGTACAACCAGCAAAGGCTCAGACCAGCCTGCGCATACGCGCAGTCTGATCAGAGCCTTTGCTAGTCGCTTAAATGTTATATGAATCTTAAGCTAATGACCGTGCATCATTTGGAGTTTCTAAGCTTAAAATGAGGCTGCACAGGCTCGTCTGAGTCTACAATTGTCAAAATGCCACATTGTTGGAAATCACATGTCGTGGATCATATGTTATTTCATATTAACAAAGCATTGAGGAAACTCTGGGCGCCTTTAAAACAAAAAAAAAAAAAAAACGGAATATAATGATGAGCAGAAAAAGAATCCATTATTTAAGTGTGAATGGGATAGAAATGGAATAAAAAAAATACGTCCCTCGAGATCATCGTTTGTTATCACGAGGGACCGGTCCTTGGGTAGATAATGTTTGATTGACTGCCAGTGGATGCTTTACGTCCCAGTCAATATTTTTTCAGTCACATCAAGATGTTTAAACAGTGCTAAGCAGAGGAAAACGTTTCTTGCTCATGGACACAACGAGGCGCCTCCGGTGAGGCTCGAACCAGTGACCTCTCTATCTCATGTTTGCACGCTGCTAGTGAGCCACCACGCTTCTCGCATTGAGTATGGATAATTAATAAACAACAGTCTTTTTGAGAAACTTCTTATGAAGTTGATTGGTGTACCGTTATTGAGTAAATTAAGAAACATACACTGCTTTGAACGAGATACACATGTACAGTAAAACCTGTGTAAAACGGCCTCTCAAAAATAGACAAAACAAAGGTCTTAATGACAAATGGTAGCTTAATAAAGGTCTAAAGAATTGCAGAATGTTCCCCTTGGAGCATTCTGCAATACATTTGATCTGCATTAAGCGATAATCGGTCTTGAAAACCAATTTTTGGTCTTTTTGAGGGTGGCCGTTTTACACAGGCTTTACTGTACATGTACCATTTCTTTCTCAATTTACCCAACTATATTTTGATTAGTGTTTAGCATGTCAATTGGCCATAAAGGTCGGGGGAAAAGAAAATGCTAAGGACTCATGAAAGTTGATGGCAAACGATCTCAAAATTCCTTGGCAGATAGCTTTTGATCCCTACACAGGACCATTGTAAGTTCTATGGAAAACAATGCTCAGAGCGAGATTCTTCTTGGCAAAGCCTAGTCACCGTTTTGCATATCTGTGCCTCGATAATGTTTAAATGTATTATGTATGCAAAATTTGATAAAAAAAATATACCATGCGGTTCAAGAGTTATTAGCATTTTCACTAAAAGACTTGATCAGCCAAACAAAATGATGGTCGGCAAATTCTTGTCACCGTTTTGCATACCAGTGACTGGACAATATTAGAATAAATAAGTATCAAAATTTGATTCAAATATCATGTAAGGTTCAAGAGTTATGAGCATTTTCACTAACTAACCACAACAGGCTGGAATGATGCTCAGCAAACCCTCGTCCATCAAAGAGGTGGTTTCGTATGTCAGTGGTTAGGGAATGTTGACATGCATATGTATGCAAAATTTGATCAAAATATATCGTGTGGTTCAAGACTTATGTGCATTTTCACTAACTGACCACGGACGGACGGACGGACGGACGGACGGACGAACTCACATAGTGATTATAGTGCAAACCCAAGGATCGTGCAATTATTGTTGAGCTACAATCGCTGCAATACATACAATAGATACGGTAACATCTTAACATCTGCATTAATGACGGCATTGAACAGGATTTCTCAAAAGAAGCACAGATCTATGACAAAATGACAAGAAATATTCTTGTACTAAAATAGACCATTATACGGAATACATCACATCGAGCCAATATGGGTCGATTCAACATGTATCCCATTCAATAGGATAGGCAAGATTGACAGCTTCATTTACATATGGACCAGCCCCCTGACAAAATGGTACTTACCGCATATGTGGTAAATCACTATTCATAAAAGGGGGTTGTCTATATCTGGCCGAAGCTAAGGCCCCATTTTGCCTCAAACGGCAGCCTGACTGAGGCCCTAAATTGCCACAATTAGACAACCACAGCCTCTACACATTTATATTTTTGAACGAATATATATATACTGACGGGCTTTAAAAACGCTACACTAACTTCCTGTTATATCTTACAAAAGACAGTTGAAATGTAAACTTTCCTTGCTTCGATGATGCCATCATGAAGTGGCTTCTTCAGTCAACACGTAAGTTTTAGTTGTACAACTAAACTCGACGACGTTATTGCTTAGTAAAGTTTTCGTCATTGAAACATTACTTTAGTAGCAGAGTTTTTAAGTCATCGAACGAACGGGTACACACAGATTAACGTCAAAAAATCAAAACTGTAGTATCACAGACTTGCCAATCAAAATAACGCCATTCCTCTATGACTTACAAAGTTCATGACACACATTTGATGCTTCTGGTGTTTCTTGATTTTAAGAATTAGGGGATCTTTCATTGATAAAATTTTGTCAAATGAAAGAGTTGACCCCTATCTCAAAGAATTTACATTTTAAATGCTTTAAATTGATTTGAAGTGGACAAATTTTTCATGTGTTACTCATAAATGCACACTCTTTAATATACAATCATGTTGATTGCTTTGCATTCTTTTTTGAGACATACATTAAAGCTGCTATCCAAGTGTAGCGTTTTTAAAGCCCGTCAGTATATATATATACAATGTACTGCTCTCTACCCAGCTAGCTGATAGTGTCGGTCCACCATTAGGCGGGCCGATAGTGGCGCACTTTTAGATTTTCACTGGGTGTTGGACGAGTGCCTTAATCTCAGCTCTGAGTCTCATTTTTCTTCTATAATATGAAAACCTGACTTTGTTACATGCGAACAGCATAGGCGCAGACCAGCCTGCGCATCCGCGCAGTCTGATCAGCACCTTTGTTATTCGCAATCTGGAAAGTATAGTGCCCATACTTTCTACATGCGAAATTTCAGTATTTTAGCTAGTCTAAGTAGTTCTGCAGTCTGGGTTGAGTCTTCATTGATCGGAAACCCTGAAAACATATTTTCTCGTGACAAGTGCAACGAAAGCTCCATAACGATAATTAAATTGCCATCAACGTGGTATGTGTGACCAGCAAAGGCTCAGACCAGCCTGCGCATTTGGAGTTTCTAAGCTTAAAAGGAGGCTGCACAGGCTCGTTTGGGTCTACACAGGGCATTATGCAACATTGTTAGAAATCACATGTCACGACTCATTTAAATGTCATGTGCCGCCCATGGCCTTATGTGGATATGGATAATTCTTGCGAGATTTGCAATGAAATTTATGGCAGGCTTGCTCAGCCCAAGAAGTTTGCAAAATTGAACGTAGCGTGTTTTGTTGTCAGTGAATATCCATGTCGCTGATTAGAAAATGCCTATGTATTAGTGGATCTGCACCTATGTTGCTTAAACAGCTTTCACATGACCTACATGTAGCTATGCCATAGTCAAAAATCTGACATCGAAATCCACTTATAGCATTAATTTTTTCTGCATATGGTAAGATTTTTCCAGGCTGTCAGGGTGGAGCTTAAACGACCACATGCATGTTTTGCACTGTCCAAATAGATTCGTCTACCACCAGTAAATTCGGTAGAAAAGCGTGGTGGCAGTTCTGACTTTGATCTTTGACACGTCAAAAGTAGCTATTGTTTGAAGCACTGGCGCGTGTTGACACGTTACGTATATAACACAGATAGGCGTGGTCGAATATTTGAATCTAATCACAATCTACCATGTGGCATCTTCAGCGCTGCTTGCAACTCCGACTGTAAACGTTAGTCAATCGTTAAATCTATGCTCAATCGCTATCCAAAGTACCTATAAAAGTATGTATCAGTGAGACGGTTCATTAAAGTATACCCACAGCAGATTTGAATCAAATAACCAAATTTCTTACGATATATTAACTAAAGAACAACACATTTCAACTCGAACTACAGATAACTCGAAGATACATTCATTATGCAAAAATAAAAACCCAGACGAAATATACTGCATGCTATTGTATCCTAAATATTAATAAGCAAGTCATCTCACTGGTGCCCAACTCCGTCACAACGATATTTGGATTTAACCCTACAGGTCGACGTGAAACAATGCCGTTAAAAGAAGGACAGAGGAAAGACGTAAGTGACTTATCTGGTATATTTTTTATAAAATTAAAATCGTACTTGCTTACATTTATGAAAAAAAAGTCAATCAGAGTATACTAAACCGTAAACCATAATCGTGAGATTTCGATGAAAATCGAAACCGAAAGTGGACTTTCTGCATTGTGTACATGTTGCGACCATTTTATCGATTATGCATGCCAAATAAGTGCTTCGATTGTTAAAATGACTGTATTTTCTACTTTGGCTTTCTTACGTAGTTGCATATCGTTTCTAACTGAGAAAAAACAATACCATCGTAATCGCTGCATTTGCACAGAATTGTTTCAGTTTGGACAGCAATCCGGTTTTTGATGTCATTAACTGTTTCTGAAAGTGTCACAGTTTAGGCTTCGATAGAGTCATGGTCTGGTTAAGATAGTTATGGTCTGGCTATGACAGTTTAACTGCAGAGTAAATGCATTTTACTGTAAATTTGCGTTGTTTTGCGAAAATAAAACCCTCGTGAAATAGCGACTTTAACTCTTTGTTCTTTACTGATGTAGGTAAATCATTCCAAAGTCGCAAATTTTTATCGTGGCAAATATGTCTTTTAATGCTATTTGCGAAAATAAAATTCTCGCGAAAATTTCCGAATTTACAGTAACTGGCACAAGCCAATGTATCAACAAAGCAGTTCTTACTCTGTTGAATCTTTTGCACTTTTTAGACCAATGACTCTGGGGTATGTCTGTCAACATTTTCAAACATCTTCTCCTCTAAAACAATCACAAAATTAAACTCAAATTTCATATGAATACTCTCCAGGATAAGGGAATGAAAGTTTGTTCAAATGGTCCTGGTCACATGATCAAAATGGCTGTCACGCCCATATATTGTAAACACTTTAAAAACCTGCTACAGAACCAGAAGGCAATTGACCTTGGTGCATGATATGTTACATTAGGTATGTTAGGTCTTCCAAGTTTATTCAAATGATGAACGTAGGTTGACTTTGACCTACTTAACGTCAAGGTCAAATTTGCCTCCTAATAGATTTATATTTTTTTTTTGAAAACTGTTGAAGTCAAAGTCACTCACTATATTTGTTAAACTTAATAAGACAATGTCTATAAATAACTCCCAAAAGTCAATGTCGACTTGACCTGAGGTCGCTCATATTGCATTCCCATCAACATATTTAAACATGATTTTCACAGAAACCATTAGGCAAGTCGATCTCAAATTTCATATGATGACTCCTTAGGGTTAGGAAACAAATATCTATACAAATGGTCCTGGTTTCATGATTAAGATAGCCGCCATGCCCATAAATGGCTAAATCCCTTTAAAATCTTCTCCAAACCCTAAAGCCAATGTCCTTGTTCTTGATATGTAGCATTGGTGATGTGGGGCCTACCAATTTGTTCAAATGATGATTTTAGGTTGACCTTGATCTATTTTACATTACAGTCAAATTAGTTTCCTTATGCATTTAAATAGGAATTCTCTTGAAAAGTTGATTTTTCAATTACTGTTTTTAAAAGCCAGTCATTATATTTACTAGATATGGTCAATCATATGAGAAAATTACTGTGGACAAGTACCTAAAGCAAGGTTGACCTTTTACCTTTCAGTCAAAGATGTCATCAATGTTCTTTAGCATATTGCTTTCAATAGCTACAAGGCCAATTGAACTCAAACTTCACATGCAGCATCCATTAGATGAGAGAATGTTCAAATGACTATTTGGTCTAGGTCACATGACTAAATGGTCGTCATGCTAATATAAGGTAAAACTTCTTCAAAATTCTTCTCCAGAACAACACGGTCAATAACCCTGGACTGCAAGGTATGTATAATTGTGGATATGGGTTTTACCCAATCGGAACTACCTTGGCCAATTCCATGAAATTCCGTGGAATGAGACCACGGATTTACATCAAAGATCTAGTGATAACGTGACACTGACGTTATATAACGTGACGTTGAAATCACACAAACCATGTTAACACAATAACAAGTGTAATTGCAGCAAAAGAAATGGTTATAAATGTAGTTTATGTTTTTTCAATAAAATATCTTATTGAAAAATAGCGATATTTTATTGAAAAATACATAAACTTCGTTTATTCTTAATCGATTTTGATAGAGCTGAACCCACATGCTACAGAACGAATTGCTGTTGTTGACTTTTGTTTATTGTTACTCCCATTGTTGGAGTCTGTAATTGTTCTATGTTTTGTTGTTTCGTTACTTTATGTCCTTTCTAGTATTGCAATTGTCTGATGGGGAAGAGAGAGCTTGTTGCTTTGCTTAATTTGTCTTCTTGGTGTCTCGCTATGGTTGAGTGGCTCTTCCTCGCGGTGCCATGGGCTGTCTGCAATTTGTGATAGTGGTATTTCCTGATCATACTCACTTACTATTTCCATATGTCAGTTTCGGTGAACAAAATGGAGCTTTTTGGTACATAGTACTATGCGTAATGCTCCTTATATACACCTAAGGCGTGATTCTATTCTCAAATTGTGATGGACTTTCCTGAATGGGGTTTAACCATGTATGTTTGACTAGTTATCTAGGTTAACCTTGATCTTCTTTAGGACAAGGTCAAAAGTTCTGAATGCATAATTGAATATATATGGAAAAAGTCAACAACATGATTTTTTTGATAACTGTTGAAGCCAAAGTCATACTACCTGATTGAAACATTAAACGAATGAAACAATGACTATAGCTTTTCACCAAAGGTCATGATTTCAGCCAGGGTAGCTTTTATTCGATTACTAAATTGTCCATGTCACAAGAACAAAATGTCCTTCATGCCAGGCTAGTTCTTCTCAGGCACTAATGTGACAATCACTTTTTGTCATTGTACGAGTGTACTATTTGTGATATGGATCTTGTAAAATGTGTGTAAATTATGATCCAAGGTTGACCTTGGCATTGTAAAGCCTTATACTATGGTCATCTCTACTCTAGTGGCTCAGTGTCAGGTGAGCACTTCAGGACCGTGTACAGTTTCTGAGCCATCACAACATGACGTCAACAGTAACGTGCATAGAAGTGATCATAGTTTAGTGGCGTCAGAATTGCGTAAATTGTTTCGCTCTGGAACAGGGATTTTTGAAAGGTACGCATTTCTAATATTTTGTGCGCTTAAACAGGTGATACAAACATTGGCTTAGCTTTTGGTTTTCTTTAGCGCTGACTAGTTGTGAGTTATGAGCCGTTCTCTTTGTTTAATCTCAGTATGATACTATGATTGGATTGATTCTCGGTAATTATGTATTGCAAAAGTTAGGAAGCCCCCATGCGAGCTGAACAATTTTTGTGCAAATATTTAGACTGAATAATATGCCCCCAGTGGCTTTGGCTGCTTTCAGTTTCAAGGTGGTTATTCTGTTGTTAATTCATTGTTTGTTGTTGGTCCAATTGGCTGTGTTTTGTGTTAACAATCACCTTGCTGAAGAAGAGATAGATGGTCACTTTACTTTAATTCTGACATGGCCGTCTTTTTTGTGTGTCTTCCTCATGGTGCCATGAGTTGGTATGCAGTTTGTGATTCTCGCATTTTCTAGTTATACTCAGTTGCTAGAAAAATATATTTTCCCTATGCAAAGTATTAGTTAAGCTGTCAGCTTAAAGGCTGACCAAGCAGTGTCCACTTTAAGGTTGCTTTGATTAGGTTACAAAGACAAAAAATATCAGGTAGTTTTTGAAAATGTCCTAAATAAACCGTGACAGTTCTATCAGAAGTCTTTTTCAAATTGTGACACTGTACCAACCACACCGCGACTATAATTTTCTGGCTTGTTATTTTATGCGATTTGACAATAGATGTGCACGAGATTTTCAATATCTTTTTTTATGAATCAATAGAAAAATGTTTCTGAGTTTAATTATTCCTATTTTCTCAACCCAACTTATAAATACGCCTAGAAACAGTTGTTGCCAATAATACACACAGATATGGTACTAAATAGCTAGGAATGTTATTGGCGTGATATCTATTATCACATTTATGACGGGATAAAAAACAACAACAAAGTGTTACCATGATTATTTTGACCTCATGCGTTTCCTGCCATTTTCCCTATAAAGTCCGTGAAGTGTTCTTAAACGTTTCGTCACAGTTCAGCGTGAAAGTTCTTGACAAATCGGGTAAAATCAAAATATCGTTGTGACGGAGTTGGACACCAGTGCATCTAGAAGCCTGTTAATTACCAGAAAGAGACAACGCAAATAATCTGGGAAAAGCCGATCCTTCCGAAATAAAGAAAACTCAAAAAGCACGAAATCAACAGACCTGGTTTTATTGAGTCTGTTCATTAGAGTTAATGGAGAGTGCACCAACTCCCACGCCACCATAGCGCAAGCCTAAATGGCACCCACTTTCTGCCAGAATCCAATATTTTCTCACTACAGTCTGCTCATAGTCTATGACTTATACAGCCAACTGTAATAGGTTGTCCAAAAAGCAATTAAGGGTTTCACAAACGGGCTATATGATCACAAACCAAAAGCACCAGTTGCTCCCTAAATAATGCCTGCGACAGTCTGTCTGGTGTAATCTATTCTTTTTAAGTTTTCCGATCCTTTATCGAGATAAATCTTAATCTTGTGACAGAATTGTCTTTAAATTTTCATGATGAGCCTAAACGATTGTCGCACCCAAATTAAAGGGCACACGGTGCAGAATTTCGATCTGGCATACAGGAAAAGAAATCTCGGAACCTGGCAACTAATTCTTATGCACACATGGGAAACGGCGAAAATTTTCGAATACATTCGCCATCTTGCCAATTAGTTTTTAATTTTTGTGAACAAAAGTGGGTGATATTATGTTTATCCATACTGCACTTAGTTTCAAATTAAAAATGTACGGTAAGAGAAGATAAAGGAAGACGTCGATGATTCATTAGATTTTTCTCGAGGGTGATATTTTTTTCTCGGTAAACCGAGGAAAAATATCACTCTCGGGAAAACTTCCAGCAAGAGGAGCCATCAGATCTGCAATTCGGCGGCAAGAGGCAGATCGTTTTAACACCGCCGGCCTTATTTCGGTCTCTGTGTAATTACAGTACCTCAAATTAAACTGGGAGAAACTGTTCCAATTAATACTGAAATTGCATTTTCGCAAGTCTGAAGCAAACGCTTCTGGCATATTTAAATGAGAAGTTCTTCTTTTCAAACACTCTCTTTGCCACACTAGCTTTGTTCTGTTGAGAGAGCGTGCTGGTAGAACAAAACTGATTTGATTAACCAACAGTAATTCATTGTTGGTTTGAGATTTGAATACTCTGTATGTTGGATAATCTTAAATTATTTCACGAGCTAATGCACGAAATGCCCTGTTTCAAGCATAAATCAACTGATCGTAATGTGCACGACCCGTGGTGAACGTAGATTGGTGGAGGCGGGGGCAATTGTAGGGGAGGTGGTCGAATTTTATCGGCAAAGCCTCGTCATCGTGTTGCATACGAGTACAGTGCCTAGACAACGTAAAAATAAGAAGTATGCAACACCTGATTAGAATATACCATGCGGTTCAAGAGTTATGAGCATTTTCACTAAAATATCTTGACCGGTCTAAACGATGCTCGGCGAAGTCTCGTCAACGTTTCGCATACCAGTGGATGGGCAATGTTAAAATAAATAAGTATGCAAAATTTAATTTTAATATATAGTGTGGTTCAAGAGTTATTAGCATTTTCAATATCTGGACTAATGCTCAGCAAAGCCTCGTCCATCAAAAAAGGCTGTAAGTAGCCAGAAGTTAGACTTAAATTCCGAGAATCAGATGTGTTGCCTGGCAAAACAGAAGTCAAACAAGGCAAATTTGTCACATTTATGTTACCTGCCAAGAGTTATTTTAGAGAAACTTATAGACCCCGTTTCTCCAACCCCTTAATCACATTGGGTATCATACAGATCAAAGTTAAAAGCCTACTACATTTAACTAGTTTTCAGTGCTTACGTGATTCCATTTAAATTGATATGCAACATGAAAATGTTCTGAATAAGTTGAATTTTGGCCTTTTGATCCCACCTCCAGAGTCGGCGGGGGGGGGGGGGGGGGAGGGATGAAGTCTGCGTGCAAAAAATTTGCTACCATGTTGCTGCATACGTAATTCTTTTTATTTGATATGCAACATGACAATGTTCTGAAAGAGTAGAATTTTGACCTTCTGCCCCCCCCCCCCTCCAAGAGTCGGGGGGGGGGGGAGGTCTGCGGGCAGAATATTTGCTACCATGTTGCTGCATCCGTGATTCCATTTTATTTTATATGCAACATGACCATGTTCTGCAAAAGTTGAATTTTAAACTTTTGACCCCATCCCCAGGGTGTGTGTGTGTGTGTGTGGGGGTGGTGGGAGGGTCTGCGGGACAAATATTTGCTACCATATTACTGCATGCGTCATTCCCTTTAATTGCATGATTTTTATGAAACATGACCATATTCTAAATAGTTTACGACATTTCATTGACCTTATGACTTTTGCCGAGGAATTTCTGCACACAGCGTGGATCAAAATATTTTAACATCACAGAAGGTATCATCAACGTCAACATCGTTTACATGTTTCAGTATCAAAATCATTTTCAGCAACAAAAAAGCGTCAACACGTTCACTAAAACCAAAGCCAAATACGTTGCTGGAACTAAAAGACCACGGTCAAATCTAAATATAAACTCTATAGGGAGTGCCTTAAATTTGTACAAAAGTTGCAAATAGCTCCTCATAACAAGAGGGCCAAATTGCACTGAATCGCTCGCCTGAGTTTTGTTCAAAGTTTACATATAGATATCTGTTGAAAGCTAGCATAATTGGAACAAACTTGGTAGAGAGGTCCACTATCAAGGCTCTAAGCCTTATGGTTTCAGACAATATATTTTTTTCGTATTTTCCCTATATAAACCTATATGACCACTGGGCTATTTTTGGCTCCAGGAGCATTATTTGAACAAACTTAGTAGAAGTCTCCTAGATGATGCTACATACTAAATATCAAGGCTCTAGGTCTTGTGGTTTCAGACAAGAAGGTTTTTTTTCCAATATTTTCTCTGTATAAGTCTATATGACCCCTGTAGCGGGGCCATTTTAGGCCCAAGGGGCGTAATTTGAACAAACTTGGTAGAGACCTACTATGTGATTACACATACCAAATATCAAGGCTCTATGCTTGTTGTGGTTTCAGACACGACAGTTATTTCATATATTCCCTCTATAAGCCTATGTAACACATGTGATCCCAGGGCGTGCCAATTTTGGCCCCAGGGGCGTAATTAGAACAAACTTGGTAGAGGTCTACTAGGTGATGCTACATACTAAATATCAAGGCTCTATGCCCAGCAGTTTCAGCCAAGAATATTTTGTTAATATATTCCCTATATCAGCCTATGTAATACATGTGACCCCCGGGGCGGGCCCATTTTTAGCCCCAGGGGCATAATTTGAACAAACTTGGTAGAGATCTACTATGATGCAACTTACCAGATATCAAGGCTCTAGGCCTTGTGGTTTCAGACAAGAAGATGTTTTTATTTTTATCCTATATAAGCCTATGCCAAACATGTGACCCCAAGGGCGGGCCCATTTTTTGGCACAAGGGGTAAAATTTGAACAAACTTAGTAGAAGTCTCCTAGATGATGCTACATACCAAATATCAAGGCTCTATTCCTTGTGGTTTCAGACAAGAAGAATTTCAAAAATCTATTTTAGCCTGTGTGACCTAGATATGCAACGGATTATAACCATTTGAACAATTATTAAATAGGGCCATATAAAGATAATTCCTGCCAAGTTTGCTAAAATCCAGCTAGTAGTTTAGAAGGAAATGTCCTTTGAAGCAATTGTTGACGACCCACGACGCACGACGGACGACGGACGACGGACATCCAATGATCACAATAGCTCACCATGAGCCAAATGGCTCAGGTGAGCTAAAAACTGGAATGTGAAGTATTTTGAACAGTATGGGTTCGTAACAGGTATTAACGGATGTGTGTAAACATTTCGCAAACACAACATGCCTATTCAACCGTATGCATATATACTATTGATTCAAAGATAGATGAGAAACAAAAATATTAACTAATCCAGGTAATGGGTACTTTATACAGGTATATATAATTAACTGCAGTATAATATATACCGTCATTTACCCGTTCATATGAAAAATATTATAATCCTATTATCATGCATCTTTGAACTATCTGTACATTTATGCATTTCAGATAGATGAGGATCAAAAATATGAACTTATCCAGGTAATGGGTACTTTATACAGGTAAATATCATTTACAGAAGCATAATATACACCGTAATTTACCTGTTTATATGAAAAATAATAGAATCCATATTATCATGCATCTTTGAACTATCTGTACATTTATGCATTTCATTAGAACTATTGACGAATAATAGCACTAAAATTATCGAGTCTTTATATTGACGACAAGTCTAATTAGGTGGAGCACTCTGGAACTGATATTTTCTTAGAAATAGATGAAGACGTTTCCCTTCGGGAAAATGTCTCGGTGATTTCAATGGCTTCATTCTGTAATTAAGGCACCTCCTTAATGCTGCAACAGACAATATTTGGAGAAGTTACGCTTCTTGCAGTAAGCAAAGTGCTATGATCTATAAGTTGTTACCTATCGCATATGAGAGCGGGAGGACTCTGGCGAGACTGCGCACACGCGCAGTCTCGCCGGAGTCTTCACTGCTCGCTGACACAAAGTAGGGATGATGATGATTACTCAGGACAAACTTTAGCACTCTAGCAATCTTAGACAGCCGTGGACACATTTTTAAATAATGGCTTTACGCATAGGTGACAATGATCTGGCAAGCAATTGGTTGACACATGCGTATCTTCCTAACTTTATCAGCAACGACGGAGGTGGGGAATGATGCCACTCATAAGTCTATATAATAGAGCTGCACTAAAAAGTTCTGAGAGTTAATCGATTTTCCATTTGCGGTGTAAATAAGATGACAGGGCGCACAATACAGAAAATATAACCATAATCAAATTGATGATAAGATTGCATCAACGTTTTGTATATATAACATAAAAAAACGTCCTCATAATATTATGTTTGTGCATGTCACTGTAATAAAATAAGTATAAGTTTTCACAAAAAGCTTAGTCTACGCGCAGGACATGTGTATATAAAATTGTTACACTGAACAAGTGACATTTTAAGCAAGGGAAACGTGTGTTTGTGACAGACAGACAGACAGACAGACAGACAGATAAATAAAACAAACAAACAGTCAAACAAGGAGACAGACATACAGATAGATGTTTCTGCTTGACCTCACAGTTCTTTAAACATTGGTCAGGTGCTCTAACTACATGAGCTATCCAGGTGGTCCAAACTGCCCACAACTTAGTGTCTTTGAATTGACAAAATGGAGATTTTTTACCAGGGAAAATTTTGTCCAAACAAGTCATGCTTCAAGCGAAAGGCTTGTGAGTGGTACACAGTCAGGCAGACAGACAGACATACTGTTACGAAACATACTTATATAGCAAGCAGATGGGCATGTGCATAAGCGCATTAATTTGCGCATGTATTTTGTGAGGATGTAAGGGACGTTCGTGGTAGTAAGGCGGATTGTTGATGACTTGCCACTGACCTGCAATTATACGTAAATCTCGCTTGATTTAGGCTGATTTTGCAAAAAAAGCTGATTTGTTTAGTAGTTATACCATTTAGGAGCGTTTTGACTTTCGTAGTTTTAAGAACGATTTGGGTGTCAATAGCACACTGTGTCCATTATCCTGGGACTGAATGAACCATATGATTATAAATTACCACAATCATACATCTCAGACCAACGGGAGGCACTGTGACGAAGAGCCACAGAAAACTGACTGTCACAAGACATCAGGAAGACAGTTAATGCAAAGCACCCTTTCATCTACATCAAGATGATTGCAAAACTAGCCGGACATAAAGTACTGAATAACAAAACAAGGACCCAATACAGAACCCACGCAAACAATTGGAGTAACAATAAACAATGAACCAACAACAACAGAACCATCGCCTAAGCCACTTGGGGGCATAAACTGAATTTTGAAAAAAATGCCTCATATGATTAATATAAGCCTGAAGAGTATGTTGAGTATAATACCTTGTAAGAAGTGCTGCATCATAAAGTCGATGAGTTCTATCTAAAACTTACCAATTGTAAGTTATTTGCCATGGCGCGTGGACAATCTTCAACTTATTGCGTACACGTATTTCAGTTTCAGAGCATTGAAATGAAATTAGTACATACTTGCGCCTCATAGGATGAACAGCCAAAATTGCATAAACTTACGCGCAGCCTGGACAAAATGGGTTGTGTGCCCAAAGCATGAGTTTGGAACACATTTCTTGCTAATAAGTCAGTGTGTTGTGACCTTTTGACCTGTTAATCCTTTGTATTCTGATGGCTTTTCTCATACAGATAAATAAGATAACGATGGGATAGTCCATTATATATTTTAAGGCCAATTTCGGGTATTGTCCACGTGTATCATTCCTGCAGCGGAAAACAGGGAAAGTTTTCTGGGTCCCGTCTTTCGACCATTTTCAAATTCGTATCAATACAGGTTTCAGAAACGCTTACGTCAGCTGGATATTTCCGTATTTTCTGGACAAAATAAAGTAACTAAAATATGTCCGAAATATCTATTGACCCGTTATTATAAATGATTCTCTCAGTATCAATTACTGATAAATAGATCTGGCGAAATCAAACAATATACAAAATTATCCAGTTTATACCGTGTATGCCAATACAAATATGGCCGGTACTCGGATTGTGTGTCTAATATATACGGTTAATTTGGTCGGCGCACGATCTGATCTCGTAGCCTAGTGGTTAGCGCGTCAGACTCATAAACCAGCGGACCAGGGTCGATTCCTTGGTGGGCACCTAATTATACATTTTTTCTTCTTTTTTCATCTTTATTATAATGAATTAATTTCCTACCAGTAATATAAAGTGATATTAATGACAAAAAGTACTCTTCATAACGTTTTATATTGAATTATCCTCAAAATATGTGGGGGTTATGGGTAAATTTTGCTCTCCTGAAAGAAAATTAATCTGGTGACCCCCATTATTTATTCTTTTTTCTAAAAGGTTATATAAACATCTTTTAAAGAAATAAAATTTGAGATTGTTAATGCCAGATTATTTAAAAGTACACTTCATAATGTTTTATATTGAATTATCCTCAAAATATGTGGGGGTATGGGTAAATTGTGCTCTCCTGGTAGAAAATTAGTCAGGTGACCCCATTTCTTATTCTTTTTCTAAAAGGTTAAGTCTATGAAATATAAACAAAACGTTTAGATTGTTAATGCCAGATTTTTTAAAAGTACACTCCTTAACGTTGATATTGAGTTATACTTCTACAATTTTAACCTGATCCTGACCTTTATGCATGAATAAATTATTACGGTAATTACGCTGAATATATAGTTTTTTTGTGATGGATCGTGTGCAATCGGTATGTTTCGAGCAATTACGGAAATAAACGTCTTGGTACAGTTGCGATCGGTTCCGTTGATAACTCAATGAAGTTGTACATTCCACGGTAGTCGTGTGGCTAGTCAGCATAGCTCCAGATACGTAAATTATAGGTTCGAATCCTGGTCCACCCATTTTTTTTTATTCCATTTTCCTTTGTTATCATGTCAAAGAAATGCACTAAAACACAAAAAAATGTAAGTTCACGCTTCCTTTGAAAATGTAATGACTGACAACTTCTTGATGCTTCGAGTTAGAATTTAGTGTGTGAATAGGTCTACACCCGTGCTCTTGGCTCCAGAGCAAAATAAATCAGTTATAGCATGTCGAAGCATTTCTCTAAAGAGCAGCAAGGAGGTCCATATATGAGCCACGACATGAGGTTTCCAACAATGTGGGATGTGCGACAAGCAAAGGCTCAGACCAGCATGCGCATGCACACAGTCTGATCAGAGCCTTTGCTAGTCACTTGAATATTCTATGGCTGGTAAGCTACTGAATGAACAGCATTTAGTTTCAATTCTTAAAAGTTGGGTGCACAGGCTCACCTGTGCCTATTCGTGTCAAAATGCCACACTGTTGGAAATCTCATGTCGCAGCTCATATCTTAAAAACTGAAGAGGTGGCAGGCGATAGTTGAAGTACAGTGTTACGGATCCTACGAGAGAATGTTATTGTCACCAGAGATCAAATTAATTAAAATGGAGAAACGATATTGCAAAAGGAGAAGATTTAATAAAAATAAAAACAAAAGTCTTTTCAATAGTTACAATAATAAACGTCGCGTACCGGATTCGAACTAACAACGCAGAGCTTAAAACTATAAGTGTGCAATATTCACGTGTTCTACACACTGAGCCACCCAGGCAACTGATAGACAATTGAGCATTATAGCGGTATATATTGTTTGTCAAAATTGACCCGAGACATATGAATATTCAATGACCTTTTACTCAGTTTTCGTGAATCTTCGAAAAAGGTGCGCTTTAGATTGTTGTACAATTACTAATCTGAATGAAATAAATCACAATTCCCTGATAGCCTAGTGGATAGTCGAGTGTTTTAGCACTCAAAAGATGTGGTTTCGAGTCCAGTAGCATTTAAGAGTTTTTGTTCATTTTTTTTCGATTTCTTTATTCTTGATTTTTTCACAACTGGATAGGCCTACATTTATTTGAATTTGTCATGCGTTTATATAACAAATACAGCACCGTGAATAATTTCAATAAGACTACATGTGATTTACTCTTTGCACGAAGAATAGTTTTTGTGACTTTTGTTATCATCTGCTGACTTTTAATCAAAATTAACATTTAAAAAAATCTTATAGGAACACTATCACAGTGCCAATGGTCTGTATCCAGATCAGAACATACGTTCTGGTAGTTCTGAACTGGGTCCAAACTATTTGCAAATGTTATCAGCTGACAAGGAAAGAGTGGGGAACTTAGGGAATACTGAATACAAAAGCGGCTTAATACAAATGAAAGCTCATCAGAAGATGACGTAAAATATACGAACAATATTAACTTAAAAAAAGAAAGCAATTTGACAATTATATAAAAAAAAGGTTCCTTCCAAGTTTCGATCCAGGTATGCTTGATTTGTAAGTAGTCAACTAACCATTAAGGCTATCAGACCATTTGCTTTAACGAATTGACATTATCTTCATATTCTCTGTAAAAGCGTGACCAAGGTCGGAGTACTCCACGAAAACGCACGAATATCACGAAGATTTTGGCGAAAATTAATCAGTCTAAGGTCAATTTTGACAGACTATACATCTATTGTGTAAAAAAAGTACCACGTGCATTTTCGTAGTCGTGATACGATGAATGCCGAATGATATATACTGTTCACAAATAGTAGGGGATATTCGAATAGCAAAAATATAACGTTTACCAAACGAATGTCATAAACCTGAAACAGCTAGTATTAATTAGCAAAGTCATCTCACGGCCAATTTAAATAAATTTTTCAACGATTAATTTGGTTTCGTGTTTCTGAGACAACAATATTTAGACCAGGGGTAGCCTTTCAATTTTCACACGTGAATATCACGGTGACGGATTATGCAATTGCTATGCTTTTTAAAAGAAAATATCCGTCATTCAATATTTTTTATGTTAAGAATTTGTTTTGATCTCTTTTTTCTCAATTTCTGGAATGTGAGGCTACAATCTGTAAATTTTTAGTAAATTTTGTCATTTTTTACATTTTTGTCACCGCCCTATCTCCTAGAAATAACAATTTTGGTACGCGAAAAAAATCTTAAAAAACAAAGATGTCCATAATGCATCTTTAGCATGCATTATCGAAAGCGTTCCAAAAAACAAACCTGATACTTTTTTGTGAAATTTGGGTCTTGACCCCTAGTTTCTTTGGTACGCCCTTAAGGTCACATTACCCAATTTTCAGCCCTCAAATTAAGCAAGAAAACTGGCTTACACATTGCTCTATGAAAATACAAAATTATAATTAAATAAGGCTTTTAATTTTTAGACTTGTTAATGTCCCAATATCCCCTCCTTTTTGTGGACAGTATATTTAGATGCTCAAATCGGCTGTGAAATTATGTTAATGATGAAGGCCAGGATCAGTTTAATATTTTCAAGGTATATCCTCAAAATATGTGGGGGTAGGGGTAAATTTTGCTCTCCTGAAAGAAAATTAGTCTGGTGACCCCCATTTTTTAGTCTTTTTTTTCTAAAAGGCTATATAAAAGTCTATGAAATAAAAGCAAAACTTTGAGATTGTTAATGCCAGAGTTTTTAAAAGTACACTCCATATCGTTTTATATTGAATTATCCTCAAAATATGTGGGGGTAGGGGTTAATTTTGCTCTCCTAAAAGAAAATTAGTCCAGTGACCCCCATTTTTTATTCTGTTTTCTAAAAGGTTGTGTAATAGTCTATGAAATAAAAACAAAACTTTAAGATTGTTATTTCCAGATTTTTTAATATACAATCTAATCTAAAAATCGTATTCCTATTTTGGAGGAATTACCAAAATATATCATTCAGTATCTTGTAACGGCTTGGGAAAACAAATAATTATTCACGTTTCCTAAAAAGCTTGATGTCGTGAGTAATAATTAAAATTAAAATAAAGAGGCTGGATGGAGATTACAACTATTTTAACTCAATTTTAAGGACTTGGGTCTTTTCAGAAAATTGGTAAAATGCTGAAAATTTTCATGTCAGATTATGAAAAAACGAGCGTGGTGACATATCCTTTTAATTTCATAAATTGACAGTCCATACATAATACAAACTGTATGCAAAGAATTAAAAAGATCTTAATGCGGGAAGTATTTCCCGCAATTGCCCTTAAATGATCACTAGTAGTAACTAAAATGATTGCACTTCAGTCCCTAAAATTGTATTTATCTGAAACAGTACAGGCCCTGATGAAATGTCACGTATTGTGGCATTTCATCTGGGTCTGTACTGCTTGCCAAGGATTTCCAGCATTCAAAGGGCCTCAACGCGAGGAAATCTGTTTCCGGGGAGTTTTGACCATGTAAGGCTAAAACCGAAACTATCTAGAACATAGTTTTACTATTTTACTTTCAAGAGGGCAAATAACAGGGCTGACCAATCGGGTAAGTCTAGTACAATTCGTCAAGCCTCGGGTGTACGTATGGCGCATTACGTGTAGTACTGTGTACGAAAAAGCTCCATTTTGTTAGCCGGAACTGGCGTAAGGATAATTAGTCCTGTAGCATGTTTGTTCAGCCCTATCAAAATCCACATTTCTGATCATCCGAAAAGTTTAATCAGCAGAATAAATGAAGTTTATGTATCTTTCAATAAAATACCGCTATAGCGATATTTTATTGAAAAAAACATAGGCTTCATTTATACCATTTTTTTGCTCCAATCACACTTGTTATTGTATGTGACGTCAGCGTCACGTTATCAAGGTAGATCCTTGATCCATCCGAGGTCTGATTCCAAGGAATCGGCAGAGGCAGTTCCGATTGAGGAGCTGACCAGATTGCACTAATGTACAAACTGGTTTATGCATTCATTGTTTGCATAAAACAACTTCAAATTTTCTTGCGTCGAGAACCCTTTTATCTTATTGTCCAGTCTTTTGTATGAAGAAGAAACAAGATCATACAGTAAAACCTGTGTAAAACGTCTATTCTAAAAAAGACCGAAAATTGTTTTTCAATACTAATTATCACTTAGTGCTGGTCAAAAGTATTGCAGAATACTTCTTGGAGCATTCTGCAATACTTTCGACCTTCATTAAGCTAGGTACCATTTGTCATTAAGGGCTGTTTCACATATACACCGAATCCGAACCGAAACCGAACCGAAACCGTAACGGCCACCGAATTGCATCGTTTTGTTTTCGGCAGACCTTTCACATATGCACCGAATCCGTGGACGAAATGTAGGAAAATGCCTGTATAATTTGGACTAATTTTCCTCTCATATAGCAGAAATACCTTTACAATACAAATTGTTCCATGTCACTGCATTAAGTTCGTGGTCTTTATAGTCGCTCTGGGTATTGTCCCACAAAATTATGTAGTCAATAGTATTGTGTTTGTAAATTATCGCACAATTGTCTCGCTGGACAATCCATCAATGGCTTTCATGATCACTAAGTTATTTACAACGCACGCGGTTGTGTATGTGCAGATTTTATCAAAATTACCTGTCCCATTTGCTGAAATTCGGCCACCGAAACGGAAAAAAATAAAATCAAATTCGTGCACGTTTTCGGTTCGGCGTTCGGTTTCGGTTCGGTTTCGGTTTCGGCGCATATGTGAAAGCTCTCATAGGGTGTAAGGCATTTTATTTTTTCGGTTCGGTTTCGGTTCGGTTTCGGTTCGGTTTCGGTGTGTATGTGAAATGGCCTTAACATATATGTTTTGTCTATTTATGAGTGGCCGTTTTACACAGGTTTCACTGTATAACCATGATAACTGGTTATCCCGTTTGTTTTATACATGACACGTTATTTAACTGCGATAAATGTCCTTTTAATTTAATGATTTAGACAATTCGGCGTCATCTGGCTTTTTTTCGAGTTCGCAAGAGCCTGTATAACTTCTGTTTTTGCGATTTAAATTACAGAAACTGCTTCATTAACTTACAAACTATAAGTTATTTGTCATTTTCGTATAATTCCCAAAGATTCACTAATCTCTATCGATTAATTTATTTCATTTTCATTCCAAATAAGTCTCAACGAATAAAATAACTTGTTAATAAATATTTCTCATATTGTAAGATTACGTAAAGCATTTTTTGACGTCGGGTTCGGTCAAATTTTATTATACAAGAGTTCAAGATTGACGCAATACAGCACTAATAATGCACGTGTTCTATATTTCTGTAGCTATAGAAAGCAACTGATCAAAAGTGTGCTTCGTATGCACGGCTGATGATATCTGAGATTTTGGCCTTGGATAGAGATTCTTATCTTACCAAGATTGTCACATGTGGTTTGTTCATTGGTTGTATTGGAACGCACACACATTGTCTTCAAGTGACGTCATTCTTATGTCAAATGTGTAATGCCATCATATTCAGGAACGTCTAGGAGTTGATTTTAAAATAAAAAATGCGGAAACGAATGGCGAATCAATATAAATGCAAACAAAGTTAAAATGAATAGCAAGAAACTAGTCATTCTTTTCATGAATATTTAATTAGGGCTAAGTGACGTCACACATGGTTGCCCTCCATACATGTAGCTTTCATTTCTCTACTATACTAAGTTTTGTAACTTTCATATTTTTCATTCGACTTTGGTCCGGTTTGCGGCAGATTGCATGGTTTAATAAAGACTTGCATTTCAAACTCATTTGCTTTCAATGTTGCTGTCCCCTTTAACCGGCATTTTACGCTATACAAAATTTAGTATTTATGTGTGATGTGAATAATTCGCTTCTTACGTGTCAGCATACATGTATAAACCGAATGGAAATTCCCACTCTTATCAATTGGACCAGTCCATTTCCGTTTTAAGGGTTAATTAGTGATATTTTTCATTATAAATCGAATTTTAATAGACAATTCTGCAAGTAAACAATGGAGGCCCTGATCATACTACACATTATGCAGCGTCTGGTCTTGATCTGCACAATTTGTCTATGACCCACATAAAGGATTCTAGGCTTATATGGGTTAACTTGTAAGTAAGAAGGGGACAACATAAAAGTTGGTGCCATTGTGGGGACTTGTTCTTCTCGGTAAAGATAAAAAATAATGTTGTAAAGATTAAAACTGCCCGTCTATTGCAAACGATCTGGGATTAAAATACCCAAGGGGGGGGGGGGGTATCTGATATTTTGATACATACGTAGGCTCGGACCATTTTTTTGGTTTAAAATTTTGAATTTCAATATTTCTTGGGGGTTTACAGAAAAATAATATTTTTGGGGGGTATGAAGATTTTGTGGATATTTTTTCGGGGACATCACAAAATTGGACTAATTTAGGGGTATTTTCTATGTATTTTAGGGCCTTTTCTTAAGGTAAATGTACAGAATGAGGATATGTTTTTGGTTTGCAAAAAATTCAAATATTGTTTTGGGTGCTTGATATTTCTGATAATTTTTAGGGGTAAAAGGTAGATGCTGGGCCCAAGCCTACGTATGAAGAAAAATGAGGGTACCCCACCCCCTTGGGCCAAATACAATGTCTAAAACTACACAGGTCACATATTTTGTATATTTCACGCGCTTGTACAAATTTAACAGAGGAAATGACAGACAAGAGTGTTGCTTTATCACAACAGTACCGATAATCAACAGACAGTAATGTGCACGCCCCATGGTGAACACATATCTAAGAAACAACATTATTAAAGCTATCAAAACAGTTTTTACTGCTCTGACTGCGTCGAGACTGAAGAAAGAGCATGTTTCATTGGTGATAATTGCAGTTAAAGTTATATATTTCACCTGAGATTTGTATGAGTTTTCTTTCTTGCTATTACACTGAGACGCTCAATCGTAGAGAAAGGAAAAGAGACTTTACAGTCTATTATCTCTTTGCCAATATGTTTTTGTTCCTATGATACTATTTCGTTGGGACATTTGAACTGTCTTCATGGTTTCTTCTAGCTCAGGCTGAATGTGTGACGAGTTATCTGTCAATATTTGAGGTTGATCACAAGTTCATTCTTTAAAAGAAAAAACAAGAACTGAATTGGTTTTTTTAATATCGAAATAAGAGTTCAGTCTATATTTAATGGATCAATGGCACGGAAATCCCTGTTGTTAATATCACAAAAGTGTGTATAAGTAATCATCTCACTGGTAAATATTCTCAAATGTAGTAAGTTCCAGAATTGATTTTGAAAAAAATATACCGTGTGGTTCAAGAGTTATGAGCATTTTCACTAACTGACCATGATCTGCCGGACTGATGCTTGGCAAAGCCTCGTCACCGTTTTGCCTACCAGTGTCTAGGCAATGTAAAATGTATGAGCTTGCAAAGTGTTATCAGAATATAGCATGCGGTTCAAAACGTATGAGCATTTTCACTTTAGTTTTATCAAAGTTAATAGTTTAGTGCCATCATTTTGGAGTATTCGAAGAAAATATCTACATTATTGTGAAAACCCTTTTCATCAGTTTCAAAAACAACGGTATCGTCGGCATGAACCAACACAAGAAATTTGAAAAAGGCGACATATAACGGCATCATTACATCTTTAGTTGCCTTTATATATTCATTTATAATATCATAAGAAAATGTACACAGAATCTAAAAATATTCATCAAGCTCTTAAAGTAAACGTCACAGATTAGTACATGTAAACAACAGGCCCCTCAAGAGCCCGGGTGTCTGATAAAAATGATGTCTCGATCTGCATAAACGGATAAAAAGAACACCAATCAGAGGTTTCAAAAGATAGCAATGAAGTATCAACAATGCATCTTGTGATAATAATAAAGTTAAAAATATCATATATTTTTAGCCATAGAAAATGATAATAGTTGACTCTCAAAATCTAAAATCCTGATACAATTAATATTTCGCATACATGGGACTCTGTAATTTCTTAATTACTTCACGGATGTATACTACCGTGATTACTTTACAAATTTCCGAAAAACATGTTAAGAGTATTGATCAAACAAGCAGTTCTTGTAAAAACCTACATCCTATTTGATAGCAAATGGTGGAAAAACGAAAACTTTTGTAAAAACCTTCTCTGCTTAATTTGAATTTCTGACGACTGAAAGTGAACTTTCTTGTTTTCCATGGATTTTAAAAAGACCAGGAAACGTTATCCTATATATTATTGTTTCCATAGACTACAGCACATAAGTGGAGGTCTTGAAAGGCCTTTATGATTGAACGTTTTATTTGTCTGACCGTAAATGAGTTGTAAATCTCTCAAATATCGAAACTTAGCAGGATATGAATTAATAAAATAAGCAATTTCCGCAAACGATGCTAAATCGATAATAGAAAAGAACTGTTGTTTTCATTGTCACAGTGTTTAAAAGATTAATTGTGTAATAAAACAACTTTGCCATATAGCGAGCACGATGCCGTCCCAAATATTGTCTTTTTCATGTCTGTTTTTTTTTTCTAAAACCAATCTTATTCTTAATCAAGTTTACACGTACTACTGTCCTATAAGATGGACAAGCAACAGTAAATGCATGTATGCAATATCTACACTTCAATCAGATGGCAAGAACATCTATAAAAATCGGGTGCGATTCTTAAACACACAAAATCTAAGGTGGCCTAGCATCTAGTTTCGCTACTCATGTTATTTTTACCTCTCTATACTCCTTTATCCCATGACCTTTATCCCATGATCTAACCTTAAATAGAGAGTTTTCACTTTATTTGATTTGTACTGAAAAACACGTTATGCTAGGTTTACACTATGTTCCCGGCAGTCACGGCAGTCACGGTAGCCAAAAACGTAGCTCGCCGTGATGTTTTAGTCATTTTTGTCTTTGTGTTTAAGTTCTGCTTAGTCTCGCTACGTTTTCTCACGGTCTGTCAAGGTCTGCCGTGGCAGAGGCTCGCCGGCGCGCTACGGTCTGTCACGGATGACTCTACGTTCCATCCCGGCCTGCCACGTTCTGTTGGGACCTCTCACGTTTTGTTACGTTGCGATCAAGTTCTGCTACGTCTATCAAGTTGTGTCAAGGAACGTGGGCGATGAATGGTGTTTGAACCCCAATATGCCCATGGTATAAAGAGGAGGTCCACAAAGCTGCAAGCGTTATATTATGCACCCTTGATCAAAAACATCATTACATGTAATGGCAATGAAGAAGCCGATTTTGTACTTATAGAATTGCTAGGAGCTGCGGCAGAAAGTAGGCCGCCAGCAGCTGTGTAGAAGAATGATCGTCTAGCAGGAAGGTTAAAGACGGATGCAAAGTGCGTGCATGGTTTTCGGAAGAACGATTGCAACAATTGGGATATTTCTCACTTTTTATAGCAAGAGAGCTTCGCATCGAAGATGTCAACGATTTTCAGGCCTCTAAAGCTCTTCGAAACTGTTCGATGAGAGTCCTGAAACAATAACACCAGCAAATGGTATCAGCATTAACCCTTTGTACTCTAGTTACTTATTCATGAGTGTTTTTTAAACACAAAAGATTCTAATGAAATGGCACACAATGCAGCATTTTATCAATGTCTACACTGACTGATCTTCAGAGAAATAAATGCAATATTATGCCACGGGAAATTATATCTATGACCCCCTCGATAGTACAATGAAACTACCCAAGTCTTTATTGTATTAAACCAGAAGAAGAAGAGAAAAGGTACAAAGGTTTAAATGCACACACTAGTGCACGCACGCACACAAACACATTCGGTAATGATTATTTCTACCCTTGTCACTACTTTCCTCCTCAGATGCATCTATCTGAGATTCTTAGACTCCATGTTCAGGTTCGAGCTGAGGGGTTGGGTTAGGAAAACGTGGCAGACCGCAACAGAACTTGATAGACCTTGAAAGACCTTGGGTTGCCGTCTCGTAACAAGCCGTCCCGCTACGGACATACTCCAAGTTGTGTTAAGGTCTGTTACGTTCTGTCACGTTTTGTTGCGTTCTCCCCGTTCTACTACGGCACATATAAGTAGGTCAATCCCGCCGTGGCTGCCGTGGCATATTTTTTGACTGTTTAAAAATCTGTCCCGGCGATCACGGCGACCACGGCGAGCTACGTTTGTCGACCCCGTTCCCCTACGTTGTGTTACGGTCACCCCGTTTCGTCCACGGTGGCCGAAATCGTGACTGCCGTGGCCGCCGGGGACATAGTGTAAACGTAGCATTAGTTTCACTTCCGAACAACAGAAAAAATACAATTTGTGGTCATGTCAGAACGTTTGTGACACACTTAATTACCACTTGACAATAAATTTGAGCCACAACATGAGATTTCCTACAATGAAGTATGTGCGACAAGCAAAGGCTCAGACCAGCCTGCGAATACGCGCAGTCTGCTCAGAGCCTTTGCAAGTCGCTTGAACATTCTATGACTGTTAAGCTACTGACCGAACATCATTTGTAGTTTCTAAGCTGAAAAAGAGGCTGCACAGGTTCGTCCGAGTCTACACTCGTCAAAATGCCACATTGTTTGAAATCACATGTCACGGCTCATTTATTAGGTGTGGCTACAAACTGCATAGGCAAATTGTAAGTATTCAATAGGTATTAATTGTACCCCTCTTGTTGCAGATTTATTTTTATTTCGTCATCAGACGAACTTTATGTTATCTCTATATTTTGGCAATGCTGTGCTTCACTAATCTGACACAAATCAAGATGATTAACTCTGCACCTAAATATCTAGATAAATTATTCAAAAAGAAAGGGAGTACGATCAGGAAATACCACAATCACACACTGAAGACCAACCTATGGCACCGTGAGGAAGAGCCACAGAACATTAATAGTAACAAGACATAACAAAGACAAATAAAACAAAGCAACCAGCTCTCTCTTCCTAGTTAAATGATTGCACAACAATAAAGGACACAGAGTAATGCATACCAAAACAAAGGCCAACACAGAACCCCCTGAATACTGACAATCCTTATCTTAAACAAATTGTGGGTTGGATATATTATGTGGAATTTTATTTAAAAAGCAAATTCAGTTGATACTGTATCCACGTGTTGTATCGTTTATAATGCATGATAATTGAATTTATTTTAATTCTTAAATTGTTATTTCCCTTTTCTGGATGGAGATGACCTCGTTCCTCAACAACTATGATGTAAAATTTAATCAATGAATTCAATTTACAAGATTAATGTGTAAACACTTTTTGTGCTTTAAAAAAAATGGCAACTATGGTGAAGATTTGGCCGGTAAAATATTCACAATATATTCAAGCCTCCACCCACCCCGTTGGCCTTGGGTGCTGTCCATTCTAAGGCTGTATTTTTGTTGTTGTTGTTGTCTATTCTTCGTCTGCTATTGCCCGCAATGTGTTTGGGTCCTTGTATTGTAGTGCAGTTCTTAATTTCTTTTCTAGTTTTGCAATCATCTTGCTCAGGAGGTGAACAGGTTTCTTAACTTTAATTGAGTCGCAATATGTGATTTCCAACAATGTGGCAATTTGACAAGTGTAGACTCAGACGAGCCTGTACAGCCTCCTTTTAAGCCTAGAAACTCCAAATGATGTTCAGACAGTAGCTTAACACTAACAGTCAAAGAATATTCAAGCGACAAGCAAAGGCTCTGATCAGTCTGCGCGTATGCGCAGGCTGGTCTGAGCCTTTGCTGGTCGCACATACCACATTGTTGGAAATCTCATGTCGCGGCACAATTGTGTTCTTGCTGTAATGTGGCTGTCTGTGTTCTGTGTCTCTTTCTCGCAGTGCCTATGTTGGCCTTTTGCCTGTGATTTAAGCATTTTCTGGTCATACTTATGTTTAGTACCAAATTTCAAGTTCCAAACTGAAGTTATTCATGGGCAATCTCTGGTGGAGAAAATAACACACATAAGCGCAAAATAATCTGGCTGGATTGATCACTAGAGCACTTTTGGGGTGAGGTTTGTTTTCGTTTCGTTTAAGCATCTTATGCTCTTAAATCATTTGCGAGAATTAATCGTTTGACAGTAAAAGTCACTAAGTGATACTCAAAAAGAACACAAACAAATTGGGTCCGCTAAAACATTGCAGACAAGGGGTTTGGCTTATTGTTGCTAAGGAAACATTAAATAGTCTCCTATGAAGCAGAAAAAGCGTGCTCAATTTGTGACCCCTAACAAAAAAGCTTAAACGAAATGTACATTTCACCTGAGGCGTGACTATTTTCCTTTTATAACCTTGTAAGAAACTTTGAACACAACTTTGGTGAGCGTGCACGGGTCTTATGGTCACTTTTTTCTGTATTATTACCGGGGATATATTGTTCTCAAACAAAGTTGTATTTGATAAAATGCAGTTGGCGGTGTATATTCTAATATTACTATGGTTGTTATGTGATCTTAGTCAGCAAAATCTACAAACATCAACATACTGTTGCTAAGCAGAACAATAGTGCTTCTATCAAAACAGGTCATATTTGCCCATTACAGATATGATATATTTAACAGACCTGTTAGGGGGTGACTTCCACAAATTAGAATGCACAAAATAGAATGAACCTCGAAAAACCGAACTCCCATTTTTCGAAATGCTCCCTAATTCGAAAAAAAACACCTTTTTGTGGCATTCCCAGGGTAGTAACCAGTACCGCCTTGAGGGTTTATGATTTGTGTGTTTATTTTATGACGGGAGCACCCGAGGGCTCATCGAAAGTAATTCGAAAAACAGTTTGAACACAATGGATTTAGATAATGGGGACTATTTATGAATTATTTTATATTCTATCTATAAAAGCATCTGGTTTTGTGTGCGTAAAAGAAATGTCTTCCCGAGACGCTTATATAACGCACACAAAACATATGTTTGATAGAGAAAAAATAATCATCATTTTTGTGGGGCTATATATTCTTTGGTCTGCATCCCTATTAAGTGCATGTCTGCAGTAAATTTTGATTCTTTTCATTCTGCCAGGAACTCTTAGCGGAAGTAAAACAAAAAGGTGTCATATGATTGGTTGATTTTCTAAGTTAAGAGCCTATTTTTAGTTTTGTTGATATGGCTGCAGACCTAGAAATGTCCATAATAACTGTACATCGATGTCTTAAATATCAAGCTTGTGTATTCATGATATTTTATTGTTGCCGCTAGAAAGCGCGTCTATTTGCGAATAGCATAGACCTGATGATGTGATTTAGTCCGCACCGCTTGTTAAGATGAGAATGGAATATAAAGATTAAAGGGATTATTCACACCTTTTTTAAAATGCGTTTATATTTGAGTTTACAGTATGGCAGGAATAATTCCTCATTAAATGTTTGTGAATGCCCTTCTATTAGCCTGTAATTAATCACTTTTGCTTCTTAATGGGAGTCTGGTCATTCTCAGGTCAATGTTCTCTACACACCAAAACTGGAATCACTATCACCTGCTTACACACTACCAAAGCAGAATTATAAATCAGTCAAAAGGCAAAAAATAACAATTTTTTTCAGAGTAATGATTTTAGCAGTGTGATCATTGATGAGTATATTTTGATACTTGGCCCATATTAAATAATTAATTTTAAAATTTAAGTCTTAAAGGACTAATAATTACTATAGCAGACGACATTTTATGTAACAATTTTCGTCATTTTGCAAACAAAAAGACAGAATAAATTCAAATGAAACTTATTGAAAAACAAAATACTTTTCGTTTGACAGTTGTTACAATTTAATTTGCATTGATTTGGCTGTTGATTGTAATTAAAATGGAATACCCATTATCCAATATTGAAATGAAGAAATTGACTGAAAGGTGCCGCTTCAATCATTTGGGAGGCCCAGCATATTGAGGTTAACTCAGGTTAATGTGTCCCAATAGCTGTAAGATGTCTGCTCCCAGAAGATTAGATACACGGCTATAAAAGTTTCTGTAATTAACTAACCAGATGGATAAATGATCTGTGAAAATAAAATTAGTCCATAACGAAATATTTATTTGTGAATAAAGTAAAATGTTAAAAAGCATGAACATACACTTTAACAACAAAAACATAGCAAACAAGCAAAAACAAAACACATGCAACAATGCAAAGTAACAAGAACAAAATATCAACAAAAGCAAACGCTTATGAAAATTATAAAATGTTATTTTGACCCCACAAACTTTATTAGGGAACCTCCTAACTTTATTGTACCAATCTGCATGAAAAGTTTCATGATTACGAAACGGCTTAACGGCAACAGCAACAGAAATGCACCGCATCGCTTCAAAACGATACGTTTTGAAGCGATGCGGTGCATTTCTGTTGCTGATAGAATTTCACAAGGCATGCTCAGCTTCGATGTAATTCCGTAACAGAAGCGACAAGTGCCAGAAACTTGTCCGTTAATCGATGGCTGCTAAGGCAAAGCAGAACACGCACGCACAAAGGATATTAGTAGCGTATAAAACAGCTGTAAGATACGGTTTTATGCAGGGCTGTTCTCCAATATTTGTTCGGTGGCATTTTCATTTGTTAGGCTGATGGATTCTGATAACGTTGACTCAATATATTGCTGTGGAAATTATTTATTTTATGAGAGTCGTATATCGTCGGTAAAATGTTTCTGTGTAAAGTGAATTATCATTATTGAGAACTATTTTAGCCTCTTCGCTTGAAAAACTTTCTTTGATGTTTGCCTGGCCCTGAGGTTATAAAACTTTTTTCATGCTTAACTCGACTGAGCTTGGACATTTATTCTGCCCATAAATGTTAAAATGCCAACGTTTGATAAGCAAGAAAAAACATTTATTTTTGAGTATATTTTAGCTTTTATCATGGGGCAGTAGAATGTTTATTCTCAGTTAAGTTGAGCATGAAAAAGTGTTGAATACACCCAGGCCTGGTAATGCGGTCATACATGCATATTCAGATAGAGATATGCGTTATGGAGAGCAGTGGCTCAGTGATAGAGTATCGAGTCTCATCGGAGCCACTGTGTTGTGTCATTGATTCTTAGCTTAGTACTTGTTCAATTCAGGAAACACTCCGACATGACTAAAATTGCTGACTGGGACGTAAATCATCAACTCAAACAAACAAACAAAAGATGGGCCTCTTCGCGGGAAAATAAATATGTCTTAGGGTTCGCCGCCAGGCAAAGGTCAAGCCCTACTGAAAATATTGAAAATTTGCTTTCCCAAGTTTAGATACCATATTTTCCTCGGAATGAAAAACATAACGTCATAATCAGTTTTTTTCACAACGAGGTCCAGCTACTTTATGCATATTTTAGTGAGCGAAAACAAATGTGCTGATCAAACTGCGTAAATGCGTAATCTGATATGCGCCTTTGTTGTTCGCATGCAGCAAAAAAAACGTGTTTCGCCTGATCAGGCTCATGTGTTTGGGAAACTCTTTAAACATTCTCAGTGTATTTTAAAACTTTTCAACATGCAGTACTGCTAGAGGCTGATATGGAATATATGATATGATTCTAAACTAAATTACATGTATAAGATAAATTTGCACAAACATTGCTGCCATGATTTTTTGTAAGTTTGCCACAATTATGTTCTCAAGCCAAGAATTATTCTCAGTTTAATTCATATCTGGATACAATTTTGTGTACATCATAATTTAGAATGAAATGTTAGAAAGAACATTGCTAGCTTTGAAGGATGGCACACTGTCATATATCCGGTGATGAACGTTCAGACTCGAGTACTTTGACACGTGACAGACTTTGCATTTACTCCACACACATGGAACCTCATTATCCGGGCACTCCGCGCGTGAGCATGACGTATTACCAAGGCTCACCACGTGTTAGCACGAGTTACCACCCGACCTCAAACTCTCAGCACAGTCTAAGTGATCTAAACAGCCTGGGCAAGAATCGACGACGAAGTACAATCCATTCTTACAATCTGGTGAATTATTACGCCTTGCCACAGGACCCAGCCACTCTTCGATCTGTCCAGAAAATGAAGGAAGGAAAGGCACTAAAGAATGTGACAGTCTTAGGAATAGCTTTCATGTTTGTTCATACAGCATTCGTCTCTGTTCTCAGCCTCCAAAGTATTATGAACCCAGAGGGTTGGGTAGGTTTAGTGTCAATCAGTTGTATATACGCCACAACGGTCATCTCGTGCATGTTGGCACCATGGATTATCGACAAAATATCAACCAAGTGGACAATGGTGGTGGCGTTTATCTTGTTTACAGGATACTTCGCAGGGAACTTTTATCCAAAAGATTATATGCTCATACCACTGGGCCTTACGCTAGGCCTTCTGGGTGGACCCTTGATGAGCGCCCAAGCTACATTTATCACCACACTCGCACTGACATACGCTCAACATTCCCGTATTATAGATCAGGATACCGTAATCAACAAATATATGGGTATATTCTGTGGCTTTTACCGCAGTAGTTATATATGGGGTAACCTCATTACAACGCTCGTGCTGGCTAACAATCAAACCCTCAATGCTTCCAACTTTAACACTTCTTACAATTTCAACCATTCAGTAATTCCGACCTGTGGTGCTTCTATATGTGGTGTGAGTACTATAGATGACGATCATGATAAATATGACGTCACCCATAACATGTTTGATACGGAAATACCCGAAACTACTAAATACATGCTTCTAAGTATTTACCTCGGCTGTGGTATTATGGGCGTGGTCATTCTTATGTCGCTGTTGGACAAAGACGCTATAGGGTCCAAGAGCCTCAATGCTGAGGTCCAGATAACGACTAAAGAATTATTTCTGTCAACCATCAAAATGTTGAAAGATTCTCGCTGTCAACTGCTGATACCGCTAGTACTGTTTGTTGGACTAGAACAGGGGTTTATATTTGGAGATTTCACAAAGGTTAGTATTACATGTGCATTTATCCTTATATGTTTCAAACATCAGCGGCCATAAAAAGATATTTGGGCCGTGACATGAGATTTCCAAAAATGTGGCATTATTTTGACATGTGTAGACTCAGACGAGCCTGAACAGCCTCCTTTGAAGCTTAGAAACTCCAAATGAAGAGTAGTCAGTAGCTTAACAATCATAGAATACACAAGCGACTAGCAAAGGCTCTGATCAGACTGCGCGTATGCGCAGGCTGATCTAAGGCTTTGCTGGTCGCACATACCACATTGTTGGAAATCTCATGCACAGGCTCATTTAGCAATTTTTCATGTTATATAGGTAATTGTCGTGTGAATGTTCAGTGACCTAAAGTAATTACACAAAATTAATCTCACATAGACTTTAATGCATTTTCATGTTTACAAGAATCTCTTTTTTGTGTTATATTAACATCAAAAAGAATTTACTTTGTGATTGATGCCAAGCTAAATAATTGATGCATGTACTGTATAATTAAGATGAAGTTTCGACTTTGCAATTTTCAAACACAACAGTTTAAACTTTTACAAAATTTTAAAAAATGCCACTTTTCAATTGACGTCGATGGTAATTAATTGTCAACTTGTCCAAATATTCTCAAAACAAATCTTGCAAATTGTTTAAATATCTGCGGCTTTAAAATTTAAGGATTGAATTTAACGAAAATAAAATGAATATTACTGTATTCATGTAACTTCCAAATGCCACCAAAAGCATATTTACTATGATGGCCAATTGAAGCATAGTAAAATTTCTTGCCTACGGGAAAATGCATTAAAGTCTATGTAAATTCTGACGTTGTGGAATTACTTTTGGTCCCTGACTGTAGTTAAAAATAATATCGCTAGAAGCAGTGATTTGTTTTGTAACAATAGCAAAAGCAACCTGTTAGAGTGAAAATGTGGTAAACATGAAATCATTCCTCAGCTACGTATCTAGTCCCGGGGTAGAGATCTAAAGTTTGGGCCGTCATCTACGTCTCTGCTGTGTGTACGAGCAGTGGAGGTTCTGGCGAGACTGCGCATTTATTTTTATAGACAAGTCACATATACGAGAACGAATTCACTCTTTTTAGACTGAAAAGTATAACCCCAAAAAGTGCTACTTCTGCGAACATCGTAGACCCAATATCGCGGCATTTCATAAGGTCTGTACTGTTTACTAGACAAAATCGATTTTTGAGAAAGAAATACAATATTTTTTGGAAATTATAATCTGAGACCCCTTATATACAATGGACCATCATGACTATTGTATTTAACTTTAGGGGAAATTCATGGGCCAATAGCAATTGCGTAGCCAGAACTCGCTGTAAAGTTACGCACATCAAAGGGAGACTACTGGATCAAGCAGTGATTCTCTTCAATTGCTTCCCTTTTCATAATAGGGACTTCTCTGAAAGGAAAGAATTCGCTCCCATGGGGAGCGAATTCTGGGAGCGAATTCTTTACTTTAAGAGCAGTTTCTTATGGCATGGAAAATCACTTACCACATTAGGCGAATCCTTGAATATCACTATTATAAGTACGCATGTGCGTAACTGCGTAATGGGAGCTACGCCAATGCAGTCTGGAAAGGTTGAATCAGTATGTTTTCATGCCTACATGTAGCTTACATGTATTTTGCTGCTGTTTATTATACTGTCTCGGTAAGCCAGAAGAACAACTATTAGTGCATCCTGCACTATATTCTTGATTAAGAACATTCCATGGAAATAATACGTTGCTCGTTTTCTTCTTCTTGAGTGCACTTTCCAATAATATAATAAGGAGAAATAAGCAGTCATTTGCGCATCTTCGAAAATGGTGCGTGTGTTTATTCTGAAATTTCGCACTAAGTTTAGTTTTTTAGCTCTGACTATATGTGAGTTGTGAGCCCTTTTCTTTTTTTTTTCATCATAGTATGTTAACGTGTAATGATGCATTGCATCAGTTAGAAACTTTCCATGCGCGCTTTAATGTACATGAATATGTATCTTTTTGTGTTTAAACAACAACAGAAATTAGGGCGAATATAAATTTTGGCGCCAGTTAAGTACATTAAGCCCCCAGTGACTTAAGCTGCTGTCCGTTCTAAGGCGGTGGTGCTGTTCTTGATTATTTATTGTTTATTGTTGCTCCCATTGTGTTTGGTCCTAGTTATGTTATGTAGTACTTAGTGTCCTTTATAATTTTACAATCGTCTTCTTGGTGATGAAGAGAGAGTTGGTTGTTTTACTTTAATTGTCTTCCTGATATCGTGTGCCTGTTACATGTAGTGCAGCCTGGGTCCAGTCGTCAATATTGTGGCAATACTTTCTTTCTTATGCAAATATTCTAAAAATTAAGAGAATAAAAAGATACCACGTCAAAGCGCGTTTTAATAAGCTTAACGCATGTGCGATACGTTCCATTTTCATTTTGGTCTGTCCATTTATTTGAACGTACCTTTAAAATGAGGAGATATTTCACGATAATAAGGCAGTACCTTGCCAAGAAGCAAACATATGATATTAATTAGACACACAATATTGTCTGGACAAATATGAAGCCACCTGCAGGCATTGAATTCCATATACATTAACAGAACACGCTCAGGTAATTATAAGTAATCATACTTTTATTCCTATTTGTCTGACAACCCAATATATCAATATATCCTTGGCAGAAAAATAGAGAATACTAGGTGAGTGCGTTTTGATATCAAGTTTACCAGGCACGGCTTTGAGAAGTCTTGTTGACATTGCGAGGCTTGCCGAGCGATTCAACATGCGTTTTCAAAACCAGCACGGTAAACTTGATATCAGAAGACGCGAACCTGGTATTCTATTTATCAGTTTGTAAACAAGCTAATTCACTGTTCAAACTAGCGATAATGATTAGTTATCGATTTTTGTTTCGATTCAATGTCATTGGCGACGTCATTCAAAACGTGCAACGTCATCATGACCTGATAAAGGCACATGCCGTGAGATAGACAAAGTGTATCAGGCAACGTGCAACAATGCAGTTAATATGAAATATAACTGGTAATAATTATTTCGAGATGCCACAACATGCAGAAAACCAGGTGTACCAGCGCTGATTAAAGCTACACAATGTGTATACATAATTTTTCACATTTATGCTTGGCCAGGAAAAAAGTACAATGAATTGACATGCAAGCCACAAGACACATTACTCTTGTTTATGTCATAACAGAATCATGTCCCTCTTTAAGAATCCTATAAATTATATCTAAATCTACTTTTAACCTATATAATCCGAGCGTTCTTTTTGTGGGACACTGGCAAACAGTGCAGACCAAGATCCAAGTGGAAAGTTTAGATCAGGATCTCCAGTGATTGCTTATAGACTGTTCTATTACAATTTGAATAAAAATGAAAAATATCACCCGACAACCCTAACTTGGAAATGAACTAATCCAATTGAAAAAGATGGGAAAAACATTCGGCATAAATGGGTTAAAATCCCCATTGATGAAGTGCAGAAGCAAGCGGCCATATACATTTTGATTTTACTGTAAGAGACAGTTATGTATTAAAAGTTGTAAAATCAGTTGATACGAGGGGTGTTCAAATATGAACCATTGTTAACGATATTTTATAAAATTTTCCACAATTAATACTAATTGTTCTAAGGAATATTCCTTAGAACAGTTAGTATTAATTGCGGAATATATCATGTAAGATCGTAAACAATGACTCTCACCATTGATGTTCAAGTTCAATTGAAAAGCGTTTTTGGCGCTAAAGTAAATTCGAACTTCATTTCTTGGAAATTGTAGTTGCGTGTCAGTTGGCAATGAAATATTCCTTCTGTGCTACAAAGTTTAACTGAGACAAAACTGTGAGTAGGAGTTGTACGAAATTAGGATTCTTGTTTATCCATGCTCAAATGAGTTGAACATTTGCACTCATGCATGCTTCATCAACGTACATGTATTTGAGTAGAACTTAAAGTTATCCATTTTTCATTTGAAATTTACAATAACAACAGCAAACAACAAAACGGTTTTTTTTATTTTTATGTTTTTTTTATTTTTTCTTTAAAATAAACCAATTTATGAAAAGAATACTGCATTGTGTTTAGTGTACATGTAATGTCGCTTTTCTTAAGATACGCAAAATATATCTTGTTATTATTGTCTGATAAAGATCAGATAATAATTGTTTCATAAAATGCAACTTGTAGTTAAGTGGCTATATAATTTGTCTACAAGACTATTCCAGGGAAATAATAACCACTGTCATAAGCATGGTATTGATCAGGCCAATTCTCTTGATCACCAAGCATCCACTTGTGACATAATAGGGTCTCATCGTGAGATACTCTGTCATCGAGATTTGCATCCAATTAGGGCTAAACTCGGCTTGCTGTGCTACACAGACTAGCTAGAATGTTGAAATTGTTCAAGTGGATTATGAATATAAGTACCACACCTGACCCAGAAAACCATTGGGGAAAGTGACAAAAGCATCCCACACAAGAGATCCAAGTGGTCAGCCATTTACAGCAGGTGATCACAAGGCCGCAAGAAACAAACAAGACAGCATAACAAAGACAAACATGAAACATAAATGACAAAAAGGATCCACAAAAAAGCACCGCCTTGGAACGGTCAGTAAAAAAACTGGAGTGCTGAAACATTTTTAACGGTACCAATCTCACCCTTATTTATGATGTGGATCAAGACACATAGATGTTTAGTTTGCATGAAAGATCCTTAACGTATTGATGCATCATCTAGTACATACAAATAAAGATATAAAATAGGGAAAACACAAAGATAAGGACTCAACAGTACATACACCTGAATACTGCATCAAAAGAAATCCACCAGTTACACTATGTGGGGCTTGACCAAAGACGCCACATCAGGCCCCAACCCTCTCATCTATAGATAAATCTTAAAGTCGGAACCATCATAGAGTCTGACCCGCTAGCGTGCAATTAAAGAGAAAAGCAAAGTTGTCAACCGTAATAGGGTTGACCACCAATCATATGAGGGATGTTCGAAATGCTTATTGTCCAATATCTCGATATCCACGTGGGGCACGATAAAAACCTATATATACTTACCTAGGTTTATTCAAGGTCTACAAAACGGTGTATAAATGTACATGTTAGACTAAATGTTAGACATAAAATTTGCCATATTAATACACGCAGTCATTGACCACTGTAGCAAAAATGGTTGGCAGAAGCGCGGAACAGAAGGATGCAATACGGGCTTACATCAAAGCTCGCTCAAAACTTGGTTGTTCTTTGAAGCAGCTTATGACTGAACTTTCTACTACTTAAGGACCTACTTGTGTGTCTTATGACACAGTTAGGTGCTGGAAAAATAAATTTGAATCTGGTGTAGAGTCCATCAAAAATGCACCAAAATCAGGTAGGCCAAAATTTGCATCTCCTAAAGAAATCGTTTCAAAAATAAAGGAAATTATTGAAGGAGATGCCAGATTTACAGTTCGTGATATTGCACGAAAAGTAGGCATATCACTAGCAACGGTTCAACTAATTTTGAATAAGAATTTAGAATTCTGAAAGATTTTTGCTGGATGGGTGCCACATCTGTTGACTGATGAGCAAAACAAACAACGGGTTAAAGTGGCCAAAAAGCTGCTTGAAATGTTTCAAACTTGTGACGAAAAGCAGTTTGCCAATGTCGTCAAAGGTGATGAAACTTGTGTCTATTATTTTGAGCAAGTCAGAAAGGTTAGCAATAAGATCTGGGCCACTAAACACAGAAAGCGCCCAATAGTTGCCAAACGGTCTTTGAGCGCAAGGTAGGTTTGGTATGTAATTTTCTTCCCTGGTGAGGGGGTCGCAATAAAATTGCCTGTGGAAAAGGGCTAAAACATCACTGGAAAGTACTACAAATACATAGTACTGGAGAAGCCAAAAAAATATTATCAGAAACGACGCCCTGTCGCTGGTTTTAAACATATCCGTCTTCTACATGGCAATGTCCTTGCTCATACCTCCCCAATAGTTACGGCGTTTTTGAAGAAAGAAAAAGTAACTTTCTAACCTCACCTCCCGTATTCTCTAGATCTTGCCCTATGTGATTTCTTTATGTTTCCAAAATAGGAATAATTCCTTGCTGAGGGGAAATACCAGTCCTGACAGGCACTTGGATCTGCTATTCATCAGTGCCTTATTACTGTGCCCAATCAGCGTACCGTGACGCCTTCAGGAAGTGGTTACATCGGCTGAAATTTTGCATTTCTAGCCAGGAGGAGTTCTTTGATGGCATGAAATGAGCAATTTTGGGCTAACTTGAAATTATAGGTATCCAGATAGAAATAAGCAATTCTTTTCGAACATCCCTTGTACAGTCTCTCACAATACATTCATATTATAACCAAAGTTTTTATAATGAGAAATATTTTAATAAATTGCGCTGAAATGTTATTTGTGCCAACAGTTTTCTTTAATTTATACACTGAGTCGCCATAAAGCTCTGGTTCCAAAAGCTCCTGGCTCAAGAGAGATTTAAGTCAAACATAGAATTTAGATATCAAATTGTTGTATCGGCGGTAAAATTTAGAAAAAAGGTTTTGCCAAGTTTATGATACTGATAGCCTTGTTTAAGAAGCTTCTAAGGTAAAAGTTTAATTCAAGTGTTGAATAAGTTCTTAAAAGGGTATCCTTTGGAAGCAAAGACTGCACCAAAGAACTGAAACTAGAGTTTGCATATTTCCTGGACCAGACTAGCTAGTTTCTGCCATTTAGGCTTCATCAGTGACCATCTAATAGTTTCAAAGTTCCAATATGAAGTCTGCAACATGGCTAGATCCTTTAGCAAATCTGTTGAGTTGAGAAATATAAACTACACAGGATGTAGAATGAGGAACATCACCATCTGACAATGGGAAATTGACAATTTCAAAATCAAAATCGTCACGTTTATGGAAAATAAAGGTAAAAACTATATCATCAGAAATGGACAAATGAGAATTATAGGCTAGATGCTTTAGCAAATCTGTTGAGCTGAGAAATATAAACTACACAGAATGTAGAGCGAGGAACATCACCATCTGAAAATGGGAAATTGACAATTTCAAAATCAAAATCGTCACGTTTATGGAAAATAAAGGTAAAAACTATATCATCAGAAATGGACAAATGAGAATCCTAAAACAAGGCTTCACTATTTGAGGTATTGGTTGTATAAAGTTGAAGTTCTTAAAGGTAAATTTGACTTGCCATATTGTCAAAAAATATACTTTTTATGTTTAAAATATTATCCAAATATCTGGATGTAGTGTTAAAAGCGTCAATAATATCAGCCTGCTTATCATCAGAAAGAGACATCATAAAGACCCACTCATAACAAAACAAGAATGATTCCGCAACCAGGGGAGCACAATTAGTGCCCATTTGAATCCCTACCATAAAACTTGGTGCCAAATGGTATGAAATTGTTGTCCAACAAAAAGGTCAGCGCACCACATACATTTTGACAAGACCATGTATGATATTTTGTGGTTGTTCCAAAGTAAAAATCGCGTTTCTGTCGTTACATGCAAGGTAAGGAGATGAGATCAATAAGTTTATCTATAATCAAAATATGGGGTAAAGTTGTGCAAACAATGGGAAAATCATATGTAGACAAACTGGCTGCGTTGAAGTTCCTAGCATTTAGATTATCAAATACAGCACCAGATTTTTTTTTATAGAACAAAAAAGATTCTTACCTGAACTATCATATACTGTTTTGCAGTACTTGTTGGTGGTAAGACAAAACAATAACAACTTAGAAAGTTATGTTGTCATACAAGAACTAGAATTGGCAAAAGGACAATACATTTTGCTTTATAGGGGTTTTATGGAGTACAGGTAACTAGTATAACGTAGGAAGCCTGTCTTGATTTTCTTAAGCTTTGACACCAAATTGAAGGGATGTATGGCAACCATGCTCATCGACAGCAAACTTCTCATTCAAGAACACCTGCAGTTTATAGGCATAAGTGCAAATAAGTTAACGTTTTATAATGTTAACATAGTACAGTCGTCAAACAACTTCAACATTGTTTGCAAATTTATCTGCTGGAACCAAAACAGACCTTGTATGAAAATCCTTGGTACCATGCTTAAGGCGACAAAAAGAAGATTTAGGTTTTGGTATTACAAGAGAAAATTAAATAGGAGTATCAATAATTTTAAAACTGTTAATCTTCTATTCCTTCAAGACATCAGAATTCACCATTTCATCGATTTAATGAAGCAGCAATCTCCCTACGTCAATTAGGGAAATTAATATTGAAGGAAATCTATATTTAGGGCCCTAAGAAATAAAATTGTGAACTCTAGAATCAGGGATGACATTTAGATCACCAAAAATAACAGGGGGATATGAATAAATACAATTTTGACAATCTCATGAGTCAGGAGTATTGTAATCTATATGCATATCGGTAACAATTTTAGTTAAGTTGAATATAGTTGTTATAATAGGTTTGATATATTAATAGCAAATGAAACGCGTTTCTGTATCATTAACTTAAAAGTAATTAGGCACAGATTAAATCACCCATTTATCTTTAAAGATACAATGCAAATCGATAAATTCAATAACTTTGTTAATAAATGGAAATTTGATAAAACGGTGCTTATGGTTCACCCCAGAATCGATATAAGACAAATAAGGAAATGTTGAACATAGCACCTAGTCAAAAGAGCTGCATATGATTTGTTAGCTCTATCGTAAAATTTATTAGCCTCTACCTCTAACTTAGGTAAAACTAAAATAGGCAAAAAACTTAAAAATGAAGTAATCCATATCGACCATGATTATTCAAAACAACTGAACTATCCTTAAGAGAAATAGAAATATATGTTTCATAACAGATTTTGCATTTACAGTTTACCATGGGATCTAACATTACGTTTCTTACATTGCAAAAGAGAGAACACGGAAAAATATTACTTTGTGGTATATACTATCGTTAAAACCTAAAGGAAAAGGAGATTGCAAAATATATTATCCATTTCAGTTCAGCTTTGTGTCTTTTGATATTTTAATTAAGATGAAGAACTAGATTGTATATAATTTTTTCAACAGGTTGAATTAAAACGTATTTAGGTAAATGACCTGTATATTTAAAATGACGATAAACAAAACTGTCGAATTTATTAGGCTTTTTCATTTACAAAAGTGCTCACAAATCCTAGTCTTAAGGGGTCGACCAGTCTGTCCAGCATATTGCATGTCACAACTAGTTTCAGTTCAAGTTATAACATAAACCAGATCAGAAGATGGTCAGTCCAAATCATTATTTGTGATAATGAGGAACTGTCTACTATTTACAGGTGAGGTATTTATAGTTATGTACACCTCTTGGCATTGTACTTGGAAACATTAGGATACATTCTCAAAAAGCAGAAACAACAGCTACTAAACAGTAAACCCATTAGAGTAAAGGAAAATATAGAACACACAAACGAGACCTAGTTTAGAGAAGATGGTCAGTCCAAATCATTATTTATGATAATGAGGAACTGTCTACTATTTGCAGGTGAGGTATTGATAGTTATGTACACCTCTTGGCATTGTACTTGGAAACATTAGGATACATTCTCAAAGCAGAAACAACATCTACTAAACAGTAAACCCATTAGAATAAAGGAAAAATATACAACGCACACGTGATACCTAGTTAAGCAGAATTTAAGTGCTGCAGATGGAAGTCATAATTAAAAAAAACTAGCAATATTAGGCCACATTGTAGTAGAGTTCCATTTAATGCTTTCACAGTTGGACTTCATACTCGTACATGTATGCAGGCTATGCTATATGCTGTGGCATGTCCTGGTAATTATTCCATCAAACACAGAAGACAAAGGGGTCAATGTAGACGTTGGGCTTGGCGTTTGTGTGAATGTAGAAAAAACCCATAAAGAACCAGTTGGAAGATTTGAACCCATTTTGCAAATTGATATAACATTTGGGTATAATGAACAGTTGATCATGCGTTGGTGACCTTGACCAAGTTTACAAAAAGTAAAGAAGAAGACAGAGATCAGGAATCGATACAATCTATGTACCACACCTTGCCCAGGGCACACTATGGAAAATTATCGAAAACACAAGGAAATATCACACACAAAAGAGCCAAGAGGCCAGCTTTTTCTCAGTAGGTGATCATAACAAAGCTACTAGGAACATACAAACAAACTGTAAAATGTAAGTCAAAACTATTTTGTTTCTCCTCAACTACTTGGTGAAGTTGAACAAAGCGTGCATGGTCACAACATCGAACCATGATAGGTGGGTGATACAAATTTCATACCCCTGATCAAATGGTCAATGTCATCGTTAATTAAGTTAACTCTAAACGTCCTTTTAGTACTTTTGCAAACAATGAAGACCTAGATGAAATGCATTATGCTGCATTTCATCAGGGTCTACACTGTTTGTAAGGATCAAAATGATCTTCAAGCAAAAAATTACAATATTGTTTTGAAATTATAACCAGACTCCCCTATATATGTATTATTGACTGTCCCCCCGGTGGCTTAGGCTGCTGTCCGTTCTAAGGCGGTGGTTTTGTTGTTGCTGACTTTTTGTTTATTGTTACTCCCATTGTTGGAGTCTGTAATTGTTCTATGTTTTGTTGTACGTTACTTTATGTCCATTCTAGTATTGCAATCATCTTGATGGGAAAGAGAGAGCTGGTTGCTTTGCTTAATTCGTCTTCCTGATGTCTCGTGATGGTTGAATGGCTCTTCCTCGCGATGCCATGGGGTTGTCTGCGGTTTGTGATTGTGGTATTTCCTGATCATACTCACTTACTATTTTTAGTGTATTAAACAAGAAGGGAGAATCCAAAGGGTTAATGCCCATCATACACTTGTTTGGATGGTTAGAGATTTTGGTTTTCTCGGAGGGAACAGTAAATATATTCACTTTATTTTGCTTGATGTCTTAGATCACTCTTATTATTTATTAATGCACGTACATGGAGCATAAAACGCACAAGTCAGTGAAAAAGAATACACTCTAGTAAGTGTGCTTTTCTCATGGAAATATTTAAAGTAAGTAAGGGTGCAAAGATCAGGATCAGGAAACGATACAATCAAGTACCACAGCATTAAGTCAGCTTTGATCACATGTGGGAGAACCAACGGCTCCGGCTTATCTGTGCTGCTGCTTAGATGCTTTCGCCTTTTTCACACTGTCAGATTAGACAGAAGTAAAGTTTAGTTCAAGAACAAAAACTATAAATGCATAGCCCCACTGCATCACTATGCAACCACGTAAAATAACGAGTTAATTAGCAAGGAAAAATGGTACCATTATCTTCCAGCACGACTCTGTTGGTACTCATTAACCGTTATGCAAAGTGTTTGGAGATAAATGCAATTTGTATTTGAATCTGTGTTATGAAAATGCAATCTCTTATAATCAGCGTGATTATTCAGGCTTTACTCTTAAAGTGCAGAGTTTGTTAAATGCACTTGCCCAGTTTGTAATCGGAACTAATCTTTACCAGTTGATAATGCATAGTTTGCTGAATGAACCAAATACATAGTCATGTAGAGGGACAGTATGATCTTGGACTATTTGCTTAACATATGTTTCCAGTCCGAGTCAATTAAAGGAACAAGCAATCATGTAATTGTTGATTCCAAGATTTTGCATGTGCTCACAATTTCCTGCTCTAACTCCACATTTTCCATAGAACGAAACAATGATTACGAATTGAATTAGTTTGATAACAAGTTGGTTTCAATTAACATTTTAAAATTTTATCTCGTGGTGACACGAGTAATTAATTTCAGCATCGTTATAGTACGCAAGTTTCTTTTCATTTAATGTGAATTAAACCTTTGGGTTTTCCTTATCCATGTGATAAGGCCAAGTCTTGACTCGAAAGTCTCGATCTGGTTGTCTGCTGCCTAAGTCTCGACTCGAATGTCTGCTAGCCAAAGCCTTCTACAAACATCGATAAAATGTTACTCTAATCGACACCAAAATCTGAGCAAAATGTACCACTACTTGCCATAGATTTTTGGAGTATACTGACTGCAAGTACCTGTACTACGCATTCAGCCACATATTTATTGTTATGTATTGTGTTCATTATTCTATAAGACAAACAATAAAACGTTTGATTTGTACAAGGCTGCAAGAGACAAATACTATGACATCGAATGTACTTGTCATATTTTCTCCACAGTAAGTGAAACTGATTTGATTGTCTCACTGTGGTCATACATTGTGTAAGTGTGAGTTAAACATTTTTGTTTGTTCAACAATATTCAACATAATCAAGGGTGAAGATGTGGTCAGTAAAATGTATTTTAGCTCCACTCCTTCAACACGGTGGCCTCAGCTGCTCTCTCTCTCTCTCTCTCTCTCTCTCTCTCTCTCTCTCTCTCTCTCTCTCTCTCTCTTAAGGTGGTGATGATGGTTTTGTCGAGTCATTGTTTTCTGTTTCTCCATTGTGTGTGTTCGGATTTGTTGGTGTGGAGAGGGTTGTGTTGGGTCCTTGCTTTGTAATGTAATTATTTGTGTCCTTTCTATTATTTCAATCATTTTACAGAGAGAGAGAGAGAGAGAGAGAGAGAGAGAAGCTAATTCCTGGTCGTACTCACATGTTTTCTTTTTCTTTTACACACCACAAATACTCCAGAATTCGAAATCAAATATGCCTTTTTAACAGTTCCCTAGAATTTCAGCTGGTCCCAAAAAATAAATACACTCTGATTCATAAAAATCTTCTAGGATTGAAACCGATGTGGAGCCTTCATTTCTTATAGTAATGCTTTACTTGGCCTTTTCGGGAGCTTTCCTGTGTATGATATACTTATATTGTATTTCTTTGAGTGAATTCTATACCAGCTATATACAGAGTCAAATCTATACTAGCTCTTTAGTGTCAAAAGGAAACTTAATCCTACATCTTATACTTATTCTGGATACGCCCTAAACTATTATATTAGTATAATAGCAATAAATGAGGTATCAATTACATACTCTAACTATGTACGAAACAGTATAGAATTGATACATAATCAATACCTAATTTGTATTTAATTATGTTTTAGATTATTTGTAACTGAAATATATAAAATATTTTATTTCAGGAAGTGTAAACTTATTTCATCTGATGGTTTACCTCTCATGAAATATATAGTGTATTTGGCGCTTCACTCGACAACATGAATTTAATTTCATATTAATTCCAAAATTTTGAATATCCTCTATTTATTTATCTTCACAAACATATACAATATTAATCGATTACAATTTGTCTAAGCTGGGCATAAATGATGCGTATAGGATATATTTTTAATGACAACATACTTGATATGTTTATATATTGATACATAATACACATATTTCAGTATGACTTAATCAGCCTGTTCATAGGCAGCACAATTGGAACATTTTAGGAACTTATCTCATTGATTTTAAGTGCAACTAAAATGCTATAGCCATTTCTTAATTTGTCTTTCCTTGAAAAGACCGAATTGGCCATGACCTGTGAAGTCTTTTTATTTTAAATAAGGAAAAGCCATAAAACTATTTGTTTGCTGTGATTGTGATTGGTACTTTACGTATGATCGCTACTCACGTTTTGAATTTTGCAATTTCCTGTTTTTGTTTGGCTTTACGATGGCATCAATGGTTGTAGATATTTTCTCATTAGTTAGTGAAAGGTGTTTGGATGTTCATGCATATTTTATCGACATTTGTGCAATTTGTCATTGCCACTTAGATTTAGGGGTAATGGTTAAATCAAATTCAAGATAATCAAGTATGAGAAAAAAATCTGTTTGTTTATGTTCTGTGTATAGTAAGAATACATTTACAAAACAGTAAATGTCAGTTTAACCATAGTTTGTGTGCAGATGCGCAATTATTATGGTTACTATGAAAACAGTAAGAAAAATGATGGAAAATAGCTTTACATCAAGTTATTTCCACACTAAGGATAGAAACTAGCCATAATTGCAAGATATTTCCACACTAACATAATATTAAAGTTTTCTAGCCATTACATTAATTAAATGCTGCTCCTACAATGCAAAGTACATAATATAAATATGCTAATAGTAGTAATACAAGTAAAATAGCTTTTGAGTGTCACATCTCAATTATATACGCATAAAGCATACAATATAACTAAACATTTACTAGATCCTTTCTAAAAGGTACATGAGACACATTTTGACTGTAAAAAAAACCATATATTTACATTAGAATATCAACATACATCATGTAAGATCGTCACATCTATGAAAGTAAGAAACGTGAGAACAGTTTGAATCTCAATGTATGATTGTTTTCGAATTTGAATATTGTTTGTATTTAAAACCTTGACTATTAGGGGGTAGTGTTGTTAAATTGCTCAGACAATAGCATGTAGTTGTACATTGCATTTTAGTTTAGATGTAGTGTTTCGTATGCTGATATGAATAGAAGTGCTTCAACATTATTCCTGTCCCTTTAAAAGGTGTTGCATTTTCAAACCCTATCAATGAAGTTTCATGCTTTCTTAAAATTCTTAACTTCACACGGGTAACAATTTCAAGGCTGTGTGTGGGTAGCCTGAAAATAAACATACTACCCTACGTTGGATTGTCTTAAATGTCAAGATACGCATACTGATATAGAAGAAAAAAGGTTTGTGTACTAAGTTTGCAATCATCTCGATTGGGAAGAAAGAACTCGTTGCTTTTCTTTAATTGTCTTCCTGGTGTCTTACGACTGTTAGTGTTCAGTGGTTCTTCCTCATGGTGTCCATGTGTTGGTCTGCAGTATGTGATTGTGTTTTTTCCTGATCACACTCTCACATTTTTTTTGTATTGTTTATATATCTTATGGTTGCGATAGTATTACATTATTTTAAGAGTACTTCAGTTCCTATTTTGAAAGAAAATGTATCGGCATCCAGATATGAATACTGAATTCGCCGCAAACTGCAAAGCCTGTTTGTGCTACCATACGTCTGGATAACGCACATTACCATACCCAATGTAATATGCATATTGAGTAGAATAAGCCAAAACATATGGAATTATAGTGGAACCTTGATAAAATGATTGTAGCATTGAGTCAGTGAGTTAAATTATACCGACGTTAGCACGAAATATCCCGCCATGTACAAGGCCAACATTGATGAAGGTGGTATTATATAATTATACAATTGTTTGTCCACTTGTATAGGAGAAAATGTACGAGCCTCTACGTACAGGCTTGTCGTACAAACCGCGGTGTATAACTATTGCATAACGCATTCTCTTGACACATACGAAGGTCTGTATCACGTATCTTTTTATCGTCTCTGAGAGTCTTGAAGAGGGTTCGAGATCGATACTCGGTGCTTGTGGAAGTTTGAACCAGCACATGAGAGCCGTGACATGAGATTTCCAACAATGTGGTATGTGCGACCATTAAAGGCTCAGACCAGCCTGCGCATACGCGCAGTCTGATCAGAGCCTTTGATAGTTGCTTGAATATTCTATAAGACCGTTAAGGTACTGATCGAACAGCATTTGGAGTCTGTAAGCTTAAAAGGAGGCTGCACAGGCTCGTCTGAGTCTACACATGTCAAAATGCAACTTTGTTGAAAATCACATGTCACGGCTCACGAGATTTTGGTACTTATCACGCATGCCTAAAGTCACTCTTTTTAAACATGCATGTACAACTTCAGTGGGATGAGATATCTCAGAGTCCTGAAAATCCATGGGCGGATCCAGAGGGGGGGGGGGGAACAGCCGGTTCAGACCCCTCCCCTGGAAAATCACAAAATTATAGGGTTTCCTAGCAATATTGATCCGGATCCCCTAAAAATCACAAAGCTACCAAACCATAATTCAATGGGGGCCATTATCGGCACGCCAGCGAAACGCCATTTCAATGGCGTTTCGCTGGCTGGCCGTTGATGGCAACTTTTAGTGGCATTTGGATTCTCTCTCCATCCCCTCAACTAAAAAAGACAACCCCAAAAACCGTCAGTGTTGGACCCACTCTGACAAAACTTTCTGGATCCGCGCATGAAATCTACGACCATACCTTAAATGCTGATTGCGAAGGCTGTTCACTGCTCGCCAGTACGGTAATAACCAAATTCACGTGTACTGGCTCATATTATTTCCGTGAGGATATATTTACTGGTGCTACTTTACTTTAATGTAGACATCTTAGAAGGGAAATTGGCTGTAAAGCTGTCGAAGTCATACGGAACTTAATTGAATTGGCCTACAGATTAGGTCGTATTTTGTTTCCCTACCGAGCGATTCCCAGACTATTTGTCGAAGCAGGTACATCTATCTATCTATCTATCTATCTATCTATCTATCTATCTATCTATCTATCTATCTAGCTATCTATCTATCTATCTATCTATCTATCTATCTATCTATCTATCTATCTATCTATCTATCTATCTATCTATCTATCTATCCATCCATCCATCCATCCATCCATCCATCCATCCATCCATCTTTGAGGCTTGTATAGGGGTTTTAGGGATACAGGATATTTGCCATTTTACCTCCAGGGATATAGGATACTATCCATTTGACTTCCAGGGATATGAGATACTTAGTTCAATATTTTCGTTACTTTCAGGGATATTGAATATTTTGGAAAATTAATTATGGGGATTTTTGCCAATTTATAAGGGATACTTGCCTGTTTACTTCGAGGGATATGGGATAGTTGGTACCCCCCCCCCCCTATACAAGCCTCATCTATCTATCTATCTATCTATCTATCTATCTATCTATCTATCTATCTATCTATCTATCTATCTATCTATCTATCTATCTATCTATCTATCTATCTATCTATCTATCTATCTATCTATCTATCTATCTATCTATCTATCTATCCATCCATCCATCCATCCATCTATCTATCTATCTAATGCGGTTTTGGATACCATATAATATACCGTTACTAATGCGTATCTGTAGATTTGAAATAAGGTCGACCTAGTGCATTATTTGTACAGTAAAACCTGTGCGAAACGGCCACCCAAAAATGGACAGAACAAAGGTCTTAATGGCAAATGGTAGCTTAATGAAGGTCGAAAGTATTGCAGAATGCTTCCCTCGGAACAATCTGCAATACTTTCGACCTGTATTAAGTGATAATCGGTCTTGAAAACCAATTTTGGTCTTCTTTTTGAGTGACCGCTTAAGACAGGTTTTTTGTATGCATAAACACACACTATGTTGATTATTAGTGTTCCTTTGCAGTTGCAATAACAATCATCAGAGAGAAGTAATCGATATGTCGGCACTACTAATTCGACAAAGATTGATAGAGTTCAGTCACGATAAATTTTTCCTTCTAAGCTAACTTGCTAATTAAATAACCATTCTATCAGACAGCAAAATCCCGCGAGTGACTAGGTATTAACTTGATAATTTATTCAACCGTTTATCAGTATAACCAGGAGATTCCATGATCACAGATACCACTGACCTTTAGATAACAGTGCGAAAATAAAATTTAATTTACATATTCTCAACAAAAACATATGCTGTGGGTAGTCAAAAGAACCCTTTGATCACCAAAGACAAATTATTAAAACATTTAATCATTTGTCTTGGGTGTTCAAAAGGTTCTTGCGTAGAATTGTGAATAGTTTCTAAAGTGTGGATTAGAAGTTATTTACAATTCTGCGCTTATTTGTTTTGTTTCTCTGAACCTATGCAACAGCAGCCAAACTATAGCTCAAACCTAGCGAAAACAATCAACCCACTCCTCCACAACGAGGATATTGCCCAAAGGACATATGACCAAGATACGCCACAATCACAGACCAGGGCCAGAGGTTATACAACTTGAGTAAATTCTCAAAATAAAGCGCAATGATTGGCTGTTTGCGGACACGTGTCCGCAAGCAGCCAATCATTGGGCTTTATTTTGAGATTGAGACTGTACTCAAGTTTTATAACCTCGGGGCCAGGACGTGGCACCGAGAGGAAGGAAGAGACAATAGAACAAATACACATATAAAACAATACAATTATAGGCAAAGCAACATGCTCTCTGTTCCTCAGCGTGGTGATCGTCCAAACTTGAAAATACACAAAGAATCACTACCCCCCCCCCCACACACACACACAGATATGATTACTGAATTTCTTATCACCAGTCTGATTTAGATTTTATTGAATTGGCAATAACACGACCCAGTCCGTTCTTTGTAAACATTGGCGCACTTCGAATCGAACTAAAGTTCCTACTATACTTCCTTACGTAATAGATGTGCACGCACGTTTACACCCGAACGACTTAAATTGAAACTTTTAGCTGGTTGGCAAGTAAACAAAAATAATAGCCCTGTATGCTCCACTTCAATTCTTCGTCGTAGACAAAAAGGATGCTATAAACTGCACAGCGCTTTCTGATAATCAATTACGAATAAGTGGGACCCAAAACTCATGATCAGCTAGGTTTATTTTACAAAAAACATATCGTTTTGAGGCTACTTACCGATCTTGAACCCGTCGTGCTAGATCTTGAACCCATCGTGCCAGATGGGTCTAGAGTAGAGAACCAGCTAGGGAACCTATCTACTAAAGTAACGGTGCTCCGACCATCTATAGTAGGTTTCTTACGTCACCCTAGTAGCGACTATAGGTGTTTGAATCAAACTTTAGTTACTATAGTAGGGACTATAGTTCGATTCGAAGTGCGCCATTATTGTTTGTATCATCAATGTTATGTGTTAATGTATTTAATGGTTTGTTTGTACTGATACAATGACTAGCTTTGACTGTGCTACCATATAAAAGCTTAGGAAGCTTTTTTGCTAGCCGACAAGAACAAGTTGACTTTACAAATTGCAATCGAATTTGTCACAGAAATGGGTCGACCTTGAACAGCCACCAGTTTTTTTTTGCCGCACCAGAATTTGGCAAAATCACATCACCTTTCTAGTTCTGCAAAAGACTCAAAACCACTTTAATACATAAATACAGACTTAAATTAGTAAAACATATGCATTTGGACCCCAAAATAAAAATCCTGTCAAGGAAAAAAAAGGTCAAAGTAAAAAAAAAAACACGTTTTTTTTGGAAAATCCCGCGGGTTTTTTAAAACCCCGCAGGTTTTTTAAAACCCTACGCGGGGTTTTTCCCCCACATTTTCAAATGGGGGAAAAAACCCACAGGTTTTTTTAAAAAAAATAAATATCAAAATAAGTTCAAGAAATAAGTTTGTTTGATTGTAATTATTTCAGAAAATGATTGGTATGGCTTAATTCCAACCTTTAATTTCCCCCGCGGGGTTTTTCTCCCATTTCAGATTGTGGGGGAAAAACCCCGCAGGGTTTTTTTAAAAAATAAAAAGGTTTGTTTTCAACTGTATTGCTTTACAAAACAATATAGAAGCTGAATTGAAGTTTTTCTCATCATTTGAAGCCTTTCAAGCAAAATATAAAAAAACCTGCGGGGGAAAACCCCCGCGGGGATTTTCCCCCACAAATTGAAATGGGAGAAAAACCCTGCGGGGTTTTCATCAAAGAGTAATTATCAGTTTTATTAATGATTGAGATCAGTTATACAGTTAGAGCTCATATAATTTAAGTTTTCACAGTAATTAAAGGCCATAAAACAATTCTCTCGATGCCCCCCCCTCGTCCTCCGCCCCCCCCCCTCGTCCGCCATTCACTGCATCAGCGGTGATCACTACCAAGTTTGCACCACCGAACGGCCCAAAAAATACTGTTCAGGTAGCACTGATATTATTTGTTAAGCACGATTCATTACATCCCAGACAACAATTTATCAGTAATGTTAGGATGCGTCTTATGGGTTGAAACAGTTCTAACAGCAGATAAAAGCACTAATATTAATTAATAACGGCCATTGCAGTACAGGTCATACATAACTGCAATCTTATAAACTGGTTAATATGTAGTACATTGACAGACAGTGCAGACCAGGATCAGATGCAACAGAATGTAGCATCTGATCACGGTTTACATTGATTGTTTCCGAATCATAGAATGGGTTGGGCATCAAGAAATTTGGGTCTTTTCTACAACCCTGTGTGTATACTATAGAAAGATCCTGGTCTAAAGCAGACCAATTTCACAGATCTTGATGTACCAATTCCGGCTCCACAGTGTCTTCCATGCATCTAAGGGTCCATGACGTGGGTCGCCCCTATTGCAATGCACCAAACTCCTGGGGAGTACGGATTGGGCGGTCAGTCTTAATACCCCAGGACACCCTAGGACACCCCAGGACACCACAAGACATCCAAATATGCATTATTAACAAGCTGTTTTGGTAAAACTATGTAAGTTTAAACAAAAAAATATTATTGACCCCAAATATTATGTGAATTATCGTTTATATAATATCATTAAAGTCTGAATCGAGCAGTATAAGTGGTATGTATACTGCTGAAAAGACACCCCAGGCCCAACCCCAGGACTCATTCAAATTTGCTTCCAGATACCTAGATGGAGATTCAAACTTTATGATAGGAGCAATTAATCATCAAACATTTGATAAAACAAGCAAATAATCATACAATATGGAGTTCTTGGGGGTACTGAAGTGTCTAGGTATATAGTGAGGTGTCCTAATGGGAACCATCTGGGCTATCCATACTGGGACAAAGTCATACTCATTTTTTTTGAATGGCAGAACTCGATTGCATGATGTATTTAATAAACATAAATCTAAAATTGATCAAATTATACTTGAATATACATATAAAATTATACTGAGTTATCTTTTAGGTATCCTGCTTGTCCTATGGTATATCTCTTGGCTATTCATATTTCGACAAAACATACTCAATATTTTTAATGGTAATATTTTGTTTTATGACACATTCAATGGAAATAAACATAATTTGATTTAAAAACATAATAAAAAATGATCGAATAAAGGTATCTTTGAGTGTATTTATGTGTCCTGGGGTGTCCTTGGGTATCCTGGGGTGTCCTGGGTAGTTAAAAGAACTAAGATGGCAGACTCAATTTCCAAATCTGCCTGGCATTTTATTTTCCACTATTTACAAAGGCATGGTGAGATTTACAAGAAAAGTATTACTGGAATGTGTTCACTTTGGTTTTTGTATAAGTCAATAGTGTATAACAGGTTAAAAACTACACAGAGAAGTTGTTTAACTAAATGACCATAGCCACAACTACCACTTTAATCTTATAATTACATTCATGTGACGCCCATAACACCACAGAAAACAGTATTAATGTTAAACAACTCTCCTATTTAGTAAAGGCATCCAGTATGCAGACTATTAGAATGACAACTGGTAAGCTAGTTTTATAAATTTGTCTTCTTTCTGTAGCTCAAACTTTCAATTTTCTTATTCTTAAATTGATATAGTAGCACATGTTACAAGCAGTTAACACCCCGCTTACAGAGTGCAAATATCTCTTATTTGATGCATCTGGATTCTTATTTAATATAGAATACAAGTATGTCTCGTAATTCCAAAGGGCCCTTACTTAGACTGCAGTTATAATTCTGTCTGATTACTGTACTGGTTGTGATGAGACGAGCAATTATTTTGCCACACAAGCAGATATAATGATAGATATTGCATACGACTTGGTTAAGGATTAGTTTAGATATTTTAAAATATTTAACCAATTTAACAAATACTAAATTGTCATGTTAAAATAGAAACTATTATTTTCCACGCCCCTCTATCTATATCGTAGTATTATACATATATGGAAATATTGAAAAAGTTTATATATATCATCTGTAAAAAAGGTCTTGATAATCAGCAATGAATTGCTTCCTAAGATTAAAGCACCAAAGCCCAGAGATTTATAAGAAACCATGCGAAAAATATTCATTTCCCTATGAAATATCATCTCTTACACCAAGTCAATGGCCTTGCTCATTTATTATGTTAGGTAACATAAGTTACAACCTGTAACAAGTGCTCCTATCTTGTTGTTTAACATGCAAAATCTTTCATTCTTTATTATATGAGCAAGACTATCAAAATATGGAATATTTTATATAATTTTTACGTAAATAATACCTACCAAATTGGGCTCCTTAAAACTTGGGGTAGTGTTGTTTAATTGCTTATATAAGGCAATGCATTTAAGATAGATAAACACACTTTGTTTTTTTTCAATTAGCCAAATAAGTGTGTTAGTACAACTAGATTAAAAGCATTTTAAAAATTCACAAATCAGCTGTAAAATTAATGCTATTGGTCACAATTACCATTTTTAAAGGGTAGTTTTATGTAAGTAACGCACATAACACATTAGGATACCAAAATTTTGCTTTAAAACTTTTATCTGCAGCTTAGGTATCCAGCAGGCAGACTATATGCATGATTTAAATAGTTAGTTTAATGCCTTCTTTCTGTAGCACAGACTTTTACTTTTCATTTTCTGAATTTTATATGGTAACATATGTAACAGACTGTCAGAGGCAAACACCCAATCATACACATACAAACATCTCTTATTCTACCCAGCTTGAAATGCTCTTTTAAGATACGATGTGTCTGCAAAATTCTTTAGCGGGGAGCAAAACATTCTCAGCCATCAGTCTAACAATGATACATTGCCATTTTGGTAACATATATTTTAGAATTTCCCACCAAGGGAGAAATTGAAATCTCTCTGTTTTGATATAAAACTCTCACAACTTTAAACACAGAGTGTAAAATGCTTCTTTGAGCTAAAAACTGAAAATATTATTTTTGGATAAAAAACCCCGCAGGGTTTTTCTCCCATTTTATTTTGTGGGGGAAAAACCCCGCGGGGGAAAAACCCTGCGGGGGAATTTTCTTTTTCCTCTAGAGGCACAATATAATTCTGAAAATTTTTGATATACCTTTTATTATGCATTGTGATGAATGATAATCCAACAAAGTCAATTTGAATTTTTCAAAAAACCCTGCGGGGTTTTTCCCCCACAATCTGAAATGGGAGAAAAACCCCGCGGGGGAAATCAAGATATTGAGCGGAAGAAAAATTATGTACGCGGGGGAATTAAGCCATATCAATCATTTTCTGCAATAATTACAATCAAACAAACTTGTTTCTTGAACAAATTTTAATATTTATTTTTTTGAAAAAACCCTGCGGGGTTTTCCCCCATTTGAAAATGTGGGGAAAAACCCCGCGCGGGGTTGCAAAAACCCCACGGGGGTTTTCAAAAACCCCGCGGGTTTTTTAACTTTGACCATTTTTATCACCATGATGACATATATGTTTTTAGTCATAATTATATATGTTTTGCTCCCTTATGTCTGTATTTATGTAATTTAGTGGTTTTGAGTCTTTTGCATCACTAGAAAGATGATGTGATTTTGCCAAATTCTGGTGTGGCAAAAAAAACTGGTGGCTGTTCTTAGCAATGCGTCATCACAGAGAAACACTTTAATCAAATTTAGACTCTATGACGAAACAAAGAAAATGGCTCACGACTCACAGATAGTCAGAAACAATGCAAATTACCATAACAACAGCATTATGTGGCATTTTATCTTGGTCTTCACTGTTTGCTAAAATAACCGTTTAGAGGTTTTGATTTAAAAATGGCATTTGTTATTTTCATCCTGAAAAATACAATTCGTCAATCGTAACGAAGTGTCTTTGAAACTAACATTTCGTTCGTCTTATCATTTTCTTATTCATGTTAGTTGCAATTGTTTACTCAAGTCATAGAATATTTGAGCCGCGACATGTGATTTCCAATAATGTGGCATTTTGACAAGTGTAGACTCAGACGAGACTGTGCAGCTTCCTTTTAATCTTAGGAATTCCAAACGATGTTCGGTCAGTAGCTTAACACTCCTAGAATATTCAAGCTGCTATCAAAGGCTCTGATCAGACTGTACGTATGCACAGGCTGATCTGTGGCTTTGCTGGTCGCTAATATACCACATTGTTGAAAATCTCATGTCACGGCTCATTTGGATATTCACAGGAGGCTTGCACTTTAGAATGTGCTAGCAAAGCATTTACATAACATGACTGTTCTATCCAAAGCCACTGGGACTTCTGGAAATGCTTCTTGTGTAGCGCTGTGTCTTTAGAATGATATATTACTCGACGGTTTAGAATAACAATGGCTCTTTTGTAAGTCAAATGAATTAAAGCCGCAGGAAGACGACATATCCGCCTAGTGAGATTCAAGATTGGGCCTTTGTACATGTACACGCTGTGACCATGGGTAAGTTCCAAAAAAAATAAGTACATTTAAAATTTGAATAATTTGAAAACGAGGAATGCAAATTATCTTAAAGTTTGAACATGTGACTATTTGATATTTTTCAACTTAATGATGCTAGGTTATTATAGAAAAAATATCATCTAAAGGTCGTGAGTGATATTCGTTTCAACAACCCCTGATTTCTGAAAAAGTTTGAAACGTTGATTTGGGTCCTAAACTTCTTCCGTTTTTACATGGCTATAGATATTGCTTATTTTCTATATATTTTTGGTGATAATGGTGCTAATTATATGTTATAATCGTGAGCTATGAACAAGATGTGTTCACATCTTCCTAATTTATTCACTGTCATATTGGGGTATTTGTACCCCTGAGGGGGTGCTCTCATTTTTTCGTCATACGTAGGCTAGGGTCCAGCATCTACCGTTCACCCCAAAAAATATCAGGAATTTCAAGCACCCAAAAAATATTTGAAATTTTAGCAACCCCCAAAAATATCCCCATTCTGTACCTTGACCTTTAGAAAAGACCCTAAATTGTATAGAAATGACCCAGAAATATAGTCCAATTTTGTGATTACCCCTAAAAATATCAACAAAATCTTCATACCCCAAAAAATATTCACTTTTTCCTGAAAACCCCCAAAATATTGAAATTCAAAATTTTGAACCCAAATAAATGACCCGAGCCTGAAATTAAAGGGAATCACAAATGCAGTAACATGCAAGCACGTATTGTGTCCTTACGCACACCCTCGACCCCTTGGTTGGGGTCAAAGGTCAATTTTTTTAAAGTAGTTATGTAGCATACCAAAAATGGAATGGAGTATAGAGCACCATGCAACCACATATTCTGTCCTTACATACACCTTCGTTCCCTGGGGTGGGGTGAAAGGTCAAAACATTTTTCCCCCGAACGTAGTCACGTTGCATATCATACTAAAGGAAATAGAGCATAGAGCAAAAACTTTGACCTCACTCACACCCCTGACCTATGGGTCAGGTTAAAAGGTCAGCTTTTGAAATTGTACAGATAAGTTTTGGATAAGAATTATGTTTTGTGATTTATAAGATTCTCTAAAATAACCCTTCGCCGGGGGGGGGGGGGGGGGGGGGGGGTTGGGGATATAAATGGTGGGTTGGTGCCTGATGCCTATATGTAACTGGGCCCACCGTGGCTCAAAGTGAGGCTTTCTTTAGCTCTGACTATCTGTGAGTCTTGAGCTCTTTTCTTTGTTTCATCATAGTGTGTCAATTTGATTTGACTGTTTCTCCATGATGATACATTGCAATTGTTAGGAAGCCTCCATGCGAGCTTAACATTTTTTGTGCTTCAACAACAGCAGAATCTAGGGCGAAGATTTGGTACCAGTAAAATGCATTTAAGCCCCTCAGTGGCTTAGGCTAATGTCCGTTCGAAGGCGGTGGTTCTGTTGTTGTTGATTCGTTGATGATTGTAACTACTATTGTGGGATTCTGTGTTTGTTATATGTTTTGTTATGCGTTTCTTTATGTCCGTTCTAGTTTTGCAATCATCTTGATGGGGAAGAGAGATCTGGTTACTTTGCTCAGTGTGTCTTCCTGATGTCTGGTGCTCGTTGTGTGGCTCTTCATCGCGGTGTCATACGTTTGTCTGCAGTTTGCGATTGTGGTATTTCCTGATCACACTCGCTTATCATTTTGTAACAGAGAGATCTGGTTACTTTGCTCAGTGTGTCTTCCTGATGTCTGGTGCTCGTTGTGTGGCTCTTCATCGCGGTGTCATACGTTTGTCTGCAGTTTGCGATTGTGGTATTTCCTGATCACACTCGCTTATTATTTTGTAACAGAGTTATGGCCCTTGATTGATATCAGAATTTCGTTTTGGCCCAATATCTTGAAAACAGATTGATATATCTTCACCAAATTTTGAATATGTATTGAAATTGTAGAGATCTAAATTGAGTTTGGTTCCTGTCATTTTTCACAAATTTGTAAGAGAGTTAAGGTCCTTGATTAATATCATTTTTTTCTTGCGCTCAATATCTTGAGAACAATGGATGTAATTTCATCAAATTGTAAATATGGATTTATATTGGCGAGATTTAGGTTGGGATTGTTACCTGTCATTTTTTTCACAAATGTGTAACAGAGTTATGGCCCCTGGTTGATGTCAGATTTTCGTTTACGCTCAATATCGTGAGAGCAAATTGACAGAATTTCACCGAATTGTATCTGTGCAATTATGTTGACAAGATCTAGTTTGGGATTGTTACTTATCATTTTTCTCAAATGTATAACACAGTTATGGTCCTTAATTGATACATAATTTTTCTTCTGCTCAATATCTTGAGAACAATTGGATGTAATTTCACAACATTTTATATGCATTTTAACTGGCGAGATCTAGGTTGGGATTGTTACCTGTCAATTTTCACACATTTGCTACAGAGTGATTGCCCTTGATTGATATTTTACAGCATGGAAGCGGTACAGCGGGTCTATAGTCAGATTCTCTGACAATTCTAGTTGAATTTATTAAACGAGTTGGGAAAGCGATACAATGCGAGGTTAGCCGAGCACTGTAGAGTTTCTTTCGCAACGAATTTGATAAAATCATGATTTTGCCATTATATGCGCGACTTTGTGATGAGCGTCATTTCACAAAGGGGCTCTTGCATGGTATAGGAAAATTAACATGGGAGTCTGCCCACGCTTCGATTTTGATAGTATTATGTTATTTAATTGTCTGGGGTATAACTTTAATATTTATGGTGCGTTTGAGTTTTTATGCGATTCTATTGCTAATTTATGACGTCATGAATGATATCACTATAATACCTTAGGGTACCCAGTTATAATCATTTCTAAAGTAATTGACATATCATGTAACGAGCAGAGAAATGTTTATTAAATAGCTATATCATTGATAAGTTCGTTGTTACTTAAAATGGCTTTGTATGTATTAGGATATTGGGTGGGCATTCGTTTAATAGCATGGTACCCCATTTTTTGACTGTATATTTTGTATTCAGTCAAATTTGGAATTAACATTTTTACAGATTGCAGTCTTTGTCAAGATACCATTTCAACATATAAACTATCCTTATATGTTAAGAATATGTATACCAAATTTCATGAAATTTAAGGACCGGTAACATAATTTTTCAACTTGATGTAAACACATGGCCCTAATTCATCGAAATGTAAAAAATACAATAATTATGTTTCAGTGTAAAACATACTTGAATACTTGCTTAGTCTGAATCATCATGCTAGTACGTTTAATGGTAGAAGTCGATATGTTCAGTGTTTTCCCCTATTATGGATTGGAAAAAAAATCTTTGATATTAAGTGACATGATTCTTATTAAATGAAGTGCTTACACAATTATTAGCCAAAATGATGCAATATGTTAACACATGTACTTACCACATCTAGTTTCTAACATTAAAACTACATCTAGCCAATGTTACACTTAATATGTAACAATATTAAGAATTTCAATTCATACAGAAGAGAAACCTTATGACAGTCAGTTTATACAGGAGAAGAACCTTATATCTATGATTTTATAATTGTAAGACTCATTTATAAACCTGCTTCACAGAAATAACCCCCTGTCAAACCTAATGGTTAAAATTTACCATTTTGGTCACAGATAACTATAGGCTTCAAAGGTATTGCTAATTTAATGCTTAAATTTTCTCTGTTCATTCTGTTTTGTGAAACTGATGCTGATTACCATCAAAAAGCAACATTTATACTTCAGCTGGCTGTATATTCTAGGCATACAGTTTCGTTTCTGGACCTCACTTATTCATGTAGAACACTGTTTTATGATACCTTTGATAAGACTGTGTTACACGTTATCCTGGTCACGGCACCAAAATGTGTTTCCTCTAGTTGAGTTGGGATGTAAAGGAAATATTCAGTCTTCTTGTTTTCACATGTTTATTGTTAGGATATTATGTTTCTTAAACAATATCATGCAGGACTTGAGGAAGTGATACACATTGTCTTGGCCCCATAGTGCCATGACACAGGGCCATGACCTTCGGCATTTCTGACCATTGAATCATTTAAAATTGTCTAAACATGTCTTTCTTTAAGAAAAGTGGAAGTAGATTTAAAAACAACCTCCTTATGTCGAGTTATTGATTCATTTGAACTAAATAATTAATTTTGCTAAAACTGACCTATAGCCATAAGAGGTAGTAATAAACAAAGCTACCGGTTTTGGATTTTCATGATATTTGGCTCAGATCAGTAGCATATATATGGCATGTATTTGTGATAATATGATATCTTGACAAAGACTAGAACATATCCATCTTTTGAATTGAATGTTGAATGTTTTATAAATTTTTGAAAAAAAATATTGAAATTTTACAATCATTTTACCTGAAAACGTAAACCGTAATTTATCCAAATGGTTTCGTGGTATTAAAATAATGTCAATGGTGTTTTGGATTTAATCTAGATGACAAATCACAGAAATAAACAAAACTATATATTAAGGACATAGAAATTTAGAGACAGGTACCACTTCAAAGGTGGAGTACGACAGGGTTGCTTCCTAAGCCTTATTCTTAACTATCTGATTCGATAAATATATTTTCATAGTTCGTATATAATGAGTTATTAATTTGCAAAGTTTGAAGAAAATTCATCCGTGGGCACAGATGAAAGTACCCCTTTGCAAAATATCTGTAAACCCCTAGTGGTACATGGCGTCATATCACTCCCAAAAGCGACGTCATATGATACAATTGCATTATGAATATATCACTCCTTATCATGGACATTTATATTGCTGTTTATAAGTCACTTTACAGTATACTGTAGGTAATTGGTTTGCAAAAACTTGCTGTTTTGTGTCATATAGTGTTTGTTGCTTGCAAAGAACGATACACTGTTACTATATGTTTTCCACTCCTATTTGGGAGTTACTAAATGGTTATTTTGATCTTAATTTCAGTATAACCTGATTTACTACACAGTTTCAGATGGACAATGAATGTTTTCTGTACAGTTGCCTGTGATAAATTGTATTTCTAGAGCAAACTGTAATAAATGTGTCTATTATGTGCTTGGAGAATAGCAAACGTATTGCTTTTGTACAGAGATCTGACTTGATTTTACTTGATTTATTGTATCCTTCGATTTCGTAAGGGGTGATATATTGCTGAGTGTGTATAAGAAACTAGCCATGATAAATTGTGAACGAGCATGTATATAAGAGGCTTTAGAAAGCAAGCGTAATTTCAGCAAGCAAATGGTATTTTGGTACTTCTCACAATGTCGAGCAAGGCTGCCTTAGGCTCACCAAAGCCTTTGTTGCTCCCATACGCTGAGTAACTCAGACAACAAAAACCAGACCTCAAGTTTAGCGTTCGCCCGACACGTCATATGGTACTTAAAGGAAGGTTTTTGCCCAAAAACACAACAAGCACCAAAATCGCATGCGCTCATATATTAGAGCTTGGTATGCTTAGTACATTTTGTATATGCGACATGCGACGACTCAAACGGACACGTGCTTTCACCCAATCTGCCTAGAGACTTCACAACTTGTACATCCTGTCACATGTAAAACACGAGCGTTACCATAGCCCACGTATTAAGCATATAGGCTGATCTCCATAGATTTATTTAATTAATTTTATGTATCCGGAAGAACCCCACATTAGTGAAAAGTGACATAAAAAACTAAACGCACGATGATGTTCCAAATTATAACCAACCACATTCGATATACTAAAACGTGCACAATCAAGCAGAATTGACTGATCGTGCATAAGTATGGCATACAACTGCATGACACTAAATGTTTTAGCCATTATATATTATTAGATTAATTCTAATGGCTGAATGTAATTGTTTTGTTTTGTTTTGTTTGTTTTTGTTGCTTTACGTCCCAAGTCAACAGCTATGGTCATTGCGGGACGGTCAGTTCACTTAACCACACTTTTTCCCGGGCAGGCTTGAACAAGCGGTTAACCAGTAATTTGTGCACATACTTTCGCTTGTAACTGACAACAGCCCTTCTTGAATGAATCAGCGGAAGGGAGGAGAATGACCGTAGAAATTATTTCATGATCAATCTCCACGAAAGTATGGGACCGGGCCCGGATCGAACTCGCGACCCCTAGATCTGCAGTCAGACACGCATCTGTAGCCAGACACGTTACCGACTGCGCTACGCGGCCCGGTAAAATGTAATTGTCAGGGTTATCCTTGAAAGCAGACATCGAGTCTAATCTAATGCAACGCTAATCTAATCATGGTGCCTCAGTTTTATATTTATATTTATAAAAGAAACATTTTGACCAAAGAAGAAGCAAAAAAATGAGTATGATCAGGAATTGCCACAATCATAGACCAACCCACTGTTCCGCGAGTGGCAAGGAACTGAGACAACGACACAACGACAGAACTGCACAAGCTACACAATTAAATACCCTTCCTCGCCAAGATTATTGCAAAACTAGAAAGGACACTATGAACAACAGTAAAACCTGTATAAACCGGTCATTTTCAAAAAGACCAAACATTGGTGTTCAAGACCAATTATCGCATACACTACCGCCAATTTATTTGTCCTTGTCGAATTCGCGTTGAAAACGCATTGAAACGCACGTAAAACGCATTAGTTTTCCAACGCGAATTTCGAAAATCCAATCAAAGCCCACTATCGATACGCGTTGAACTGCAGTGCAACGCAGTTACCTGTTAACCAATCAATAACTCAAGTATAGCAACGCAGTTCAACGTACAATTCGCGTTGAAACGCATGGTTGAACAGCCAATCAAAAAGGTTCAAGTGCGTTGCCAGATCTGTGACGTAAATCAATGTTTATTTCATTATTTAAACCAAGACAACTGCGAACACATTATCCCACAAAACGATTTGTTTATCGTTTCTTTTTCTTTTTTGTGTCAATGGCACTCCCTCATTTTTGGCCATCGTTGCGAGACATTTCATGTCAGCTGACTTCACATCCCATTGCATTTGTTTGACATCGGTTACAATTCCACTATGTGGACCAGTTCATCGTGTTCAGTCCATCAAACAGGTCCGTGGATCTTTGTTATCAGGCATAGGGATCAGGTTTCAGAACCTGAACGTGCTGCATTTTGATCAAATAACTGGCTTGAAGTCTTTATCGATCTATCTCTTCTTACTGACTCGATTAAATTGAGGTCTTCAGATGGATAGGCTCCCAGTCCAAGCATCACAGGAGGCACTGTGTTTGGAGAGAGAGAGAGAGAGGGGGGGAAAGAGAAAGAAGGCTGTTTAAACTGTGTTGGAACCTACATGCCCGTCACTGTGTTGCAGGGGTGCAGGCTATTTTAGCAATATCGGAACCTACCTGCCGGGCACCGTGTTACAGGGGTGCAGGCTGTATAAGCGGTGTCTGAACCTACCTGCCGGGCACTGTGTTACAGTGATGCAGGCTGTTTAAGTAGTATCAGAACCTACCTGCCGGGCACTGTGTTGCAGGGAAGCAGACTGTTTAAGCAATGTCGGAGTCTACCTGCCGTTCACTGTGTTGCAGGGGTGCAGACTGTTTCAGCAATGTCTGAACCTACCTGCCTGGCAATGTGTTGCAGTGGTGCAGACTGTTTAAGTTGTGTCGGAACCTACCAGGTTGGCACTGTGTTACAGTGGTGTCGGCTGTTAAAGCACAGTCAGAACCTACCTGTCATGCACTGTGTTGCAGGGGTGCAGACTGTATAAGCGGTGTCGGAACCTACCTGCCGGGCACTGTGCTACAGTGGTGCAGGCTGTTTAAGCGGTGTCAGAACCTACCTGCCGGGCACTGTGTTACAGTGGTGCAGACTGTTTAAGCAATGTCAGAACCTACCTACTGGGCACTGTGTTACTGTGGTGCAGACTGTTTCAGCGGTGTCTGAACCTACCTGCCGGGCACAGTGTTACAGTGGTGAAGCCTGTTTTAGCAATGTCAGAGTCTACCTGCTCGGCACTGTGTTACAGTGTTACAGTGATGCAGACTGTTTAAGCAGTATCAGAACCTACCTGCCCGGCACTGTGTTACAGTGGTGCAGACTGTTTAAGCGGTGTCAGAACCTACCTGCCGGGCACTGTGTTAGGGGGGTGCAGACTGTTTAAGCGGTGTCCGAACCTTCGCACCCTGTTACAGTGGTGCAGACTGTTTATGCCGTGTCGATACCTACCTGCCGGGCACTGTGTTATATTGGTGCAGGCTGATTAAGCATTGTCAGAACCTACCTGCCGGGCACTGTGTCGCAGTGGTGCAGACTGTATTAACGGTGTCGTAACTTACCTGCAAGGTACTGTGTTACAGTGGTTCAGGCTGTTAAAGCGGTGTCAGAACCTACCTAACGGGCACTGTGTTACAGTAGTGCAGGCTGTTTTAGCAGTGTTGGAACCTACCTGCCAGACACTGTGTTACAGTGGTGAAGACTGTTTTAGCAGTGTTGGAACCTACTTGCTAGGCACTGTGTTACAGTGGTGCAGACTGTTTAAGCAATGTCAGAACCTACCTACTGGGCACTGTGTTACTGTGGTGCAGACTGTTTCAGCGGTGTCTGAACCTACCTGCCGGGCACAGTGTTACAGTGGTGAAGCCTGTTTTAGCAATGTCAGAGTCTACCTGCTCGGCACTGTGTTACAGTGTTACAGTGATGCAGACTGTTTAAGCAGTATCAGAACCTACCTGCCCGGCACTGTGTTACAGTGGTGCAGACTGTTTAAGCGGTGTCAGAACCTACCTGCCGGGCACTGTGTTAGGGGGGTGCAGACTGTTTAAGCGGTGTCCGAACCTTCGCACCCTGTTACAGTGGTGCAGACTGTTTATGCCGTGTCGATACCTACCTGCCGGGCACTGTGTTATATTGGTGCAGGCTGATTAAGCATTGTCAGAACCTACCTGCCGGGCACTGTGTCGCAGTGGTGCAGACTGTATAAACGGTGTCGTAACTTACCTGCAAGGTACTGTGTTACAGTGGTTCAGGCTGTTAAAGCGGTGTCAGAACCTACCTAACGGGCACTGTGTTACAGTAGTGCAGGCTGTTTTAGCAGTGTTGGAACCTACCTGCCGGACACTGTGTTACAGTGGTGAAGACTGTTTAAGCGGTATCAGAACCTACCTGCTAGGCACTGTGTTATAGTGGTAAAGCCTGTTTAAGCGGTGTCAGAACCTACCTGATTGGCACTTTGTTACAGTATTGCAGACTGTTTAAGTGGTGTCAGAACCTACCTGCCAGGCACTGTGTTGCAGGGGTGCAGGCTGCTTAAGCGGTGTCTGAACCTACCTACTGGACACTGTGTTACAGTGGTGCAGACTGTTTAAGCAGTGTCTGAACCTACCTGCCTGGCACAGTGTTACAGTGGTGAAGGCTGTATTAGCAATGTCAGAGTCTATCTGCCTGGCACTGTGTTACAGTGGTGCAGACTGTTTAAGCGGTGTCGGAACTTACCTGCCGGGCACTGTGTTACAGTGGTGAAAGCTGTTTTAGCAATGTCGGAGTCTACCTGCCGGACACTGTGTTACAGTGATGCAGGCTGTTTGAGCAATGTCAGAAATAAACTGCCGGGCACTGTGTTGCAGGGGTGCAGACTGTTTAAGCGGTGTCGGAACCTACCTGCCGGGCACTGTGTTACAGTGGTGAAGGCTGCTTTTGCAATGTCAGACCCTACCTGCCGGGCACTGTGTTGCAGGGGTGCAGACTGTTGAGGTAGTGTCGGAACCTACCAGGTGTGCACTGTGTTTCAGTGGTGCAGGCTGTTTCAGCGGTGTCAAAACCTACCTGCCGGGCACTGTGTTGCAGGGGTGCAGACTGTTTAAGCGGTGTCGGAACCTACCTGCAGGGCACTGTTTTACAGTGGTGAAGGCTGTTTTAGCAATGTCAAAACCTACCTGCCGGTCACTGTGTTGCAGGGGTGCAGACTGTTGAAGTAGTATCGGAACCTACCAGGTGGGCACTGTGTTTCAGTGTTGCAGGCTGTTTAAGCGGTGTCGGAACCTACCTGCCGAGCACTGTGTTACAGTGGTGCAGACTGTTTAAGCGGTGTCATTACCTACCTGCCGGGCACTGTGTTACATTGGTGCATGCTGTTTAAGCGGTGTCAGAACCTACCTGCCGGGCACTGTGTTACAGGGTCGCAGGCTGTTTAAGTAGTGATGGAACCTACCTACCGGGCACTGTGTTTCAGTGATGCAGGCTGTTTAAGCAGTGTCTCGACCTACCTGCAGAGCACTGTGTTACAGTGGTGCAGGCTGTTAAAGCGGTGTTGGAACCTACCTTCCGGGCACTGTGTTACAGTGGTGCAGGCTGTTTAAGTGCTGTCAGAACCTACCTGCCAGGCACTGTGTTACAGTGGTGCAGACTGTTTAAGCAATGTCAGAACCTACCTGCTGGGCACTGTGTTACAGTGGGGCAGGCTTTTTAAGTAGTGTCAGAATCTACCTTCCGGGAACTGTGTTGCAGGGATGCAGACTGTTAAAGAAGTGTCAGAAACTTCCTGCATGGCACTGTGTTACAGTTGGGAAAGCTGTTTTAGCAATGTCTGAGTCTACCTGCCAGGCACTGTGTTACAGGGAAGCAGACTGTTAAAGCGGTGTCAAAACCTACCTGCCGGGCACTGTGTTACAGTGTTGCAGACTGTTTAAGCGGTGTCGAAACCTACCTGCCGGGCACTGTGTTACAGTGATGCAGACTGTTTAAGCGGTGATGGAACCTACCTGCCGGGCACTGTGTTACAGTGATGCAGACTGTTTAAGCGGTGTTGGAGTCTACCTGCTGGGCACTGTTTTGCAGTGTTGCAGGCTGTTTAAGCAATATCAGAAACTACCTGCCGGGCACTGAGTTACAGTGGTGAAAGCTGTTTCAGCAATGTCAGAACCTACCTGCCTAGCACTGTGTTGCAGTGGTGCAGGCTGTTTAAGCAATGTCAGAACATGATGGCCGGGCACTGTGTTATAGTGGTGCAGGCTGTTTAAGCAATGTCAGAACCTACCTGCCGGGCACTGTGTTACAGTGGTGAAAGCTGTTTAAGCAATGTCAGAATCTACCTACCGGGCACTGAGTTACAGTGGTGCAGGCTGTTTAAGCAATGTCCGAGTCTACCTGCCGGGCACTGTGTTACAGTGGTGAAGGCTGTTTTAGCAATGTCGGAGTCTACCTGCCGGGCACTGTGTTGCAGTGTTGCAGGCTGTTTAAGCAATGTCAGAACCTTCCTGCTGGACACTTTGTTACAGTGGTGAAAGCTGTTTTAGCAATGTCAGAGCAATGTCAGAACCTACCTGCCGGGCACTGTGTTACAGTGGTGAAGGCTGCTTTTGCAATGTCAGACCCTACCTGCCGGGCACTGTGTTGCAGGGGTGCAGACTGTTGAGGTAGTGTCGGAACCTACCAGGTGTGCACTGTGTTTCAGTGGTGCAGGCTGTTTCAGCGGTGTCAAAACCTACCTGCCGGGCACTGTGTTGCAGGGGTGCAGACTGTTTAAGCGGTGTCGGAACCTACCTGCAGGGCACTGTTTTACAGTGGTGAAGGCTGTTTTAGCAATGTCAAAACCTACCTGCCGGTCACTGTGTTGCAGGGGTGCAGACTGTTGAAGTAGTATCGGAACCTACCAGGTGGGCACTGTGTTTCAGTGTTGCAGGCTGTTTAAGCGGTGTCGGAACCTACCTGCCGAGCACTGTGTTACAGTGGTGCAGACTGTTTAAGCGGTGTCATTACCTACCTGCCGGGCACTGTGTTACATTGGTGCATGCTGTTTAAGCGGTGTCAGAACCTACCTGCCGGGCACTGTGTTACAGGGTCGCAGGCTGTTTAAGTAGTGATGGAACCTACCTACCGGGCACTGTGTTTCAGTGATGCAGGCTGTTTAAGCAGTGTCTCGACCTACCTGCAGAGCACTGTGTTACAGTGGTGCAGGCTGTTAAAGCGGTGTTGGAACCTACCTTCCGGGCACTGTGTTACAGTGGTGCAGGCTGTTTAAGTGCTGTCAGAACCTACCTGCCAGGCACTGTGTTACAGTGGTGCAGACTGTTTAAGCAATGTCAGAACCTACCTGCTGGGCACTGTGTTACAGTGGGGCAGGCTTTTTAAGTAGTGTCAGAATCTACCTTCCGGGAACTGTGTTGCAGGGATGCAGACTGTTAAAGAAGTGTCAGAAACTTCCTGCAGGGCACTGTGTTACAGTTGGGAAAGCTGTTTTAGCAATGTCTGAGTCTACCTGCCAGGCACTGTGTTACAGGGAAGCAGACTGTTAAAGCGGTGTCAAAACCTACCTGCCGGGCACTGTGTTACAGTGTTGCAGACTGTTTAAGCGGTGTCGAAACCTACCTGCCGGGCACTGTGTTACAGTGATGCAGACTGTTTAAGCGGTGATGGAACCTACCTGCCGGGCACTGTGTTACAGTGATGCAGACTGTTTAAGCGGTGTTGGAGTCTACCTGCTGGGCACTGTTTTGCAGTGTTGCAGGCTGTTTAAGCAATATCAGAAACTACCTGCCGGGCACTGAGTTACAGTGGTGAAAGCTGTTTCAGCAATGTCAGAACCTACCTGCCTAGCACTGTGTTGCAGTGGTGCAGGCTGTTTAAGCAATGTCAGAACATGATGGCCGGGCACTGTGTTATAGTGGTGCAGGCTGTTTAAGCAATGTCAGAACCTACCTGCCGGGCACTGTGTTACAGTGGTGAAAGCTGTTTAAGCAATGTCAGAATCTACCTACCGGGCACTGAGTTACAGTGGTGCAGGCTGTTTAAGCAATGTCCGAGTCTACCTGCCGGGCACTGTGTTACAGTGGTGAAGGCTGTTTTAGCAATGTCGGAGTCTACCTGCCGGGCACTGTGTTGCAGTGTTGCAGGCTGTTTAAGCAATGTCAGAACCTTCCTGCTGGACACTTTGTTACAGTGGTGAAAGCTGTTTTAGCAATGTTAGAGTCTACCTGAAGGGCACTGTGTTACAGTGGTGCAGGCTGTTTAAGCGGTGGTGGAACCATACCTGCCGGGCACTGTGTTACAGTGGTGCAGTCTGTTTAATGGGTGTCGGAACCTACCTGCCAGGCAGTGTGCTACAGTGGTGAAAGCTGTTTTAGCAATGTCAGAGTCTACCTGCTGGGCACTGTGTTACAGTGATGCAGGCTGTTTAAGTGGTGTCCGAACCAACCTGCTGGGTTCTGTTTTGCAGGGGTGCAGGCTGTTTAAAGGGTTTCGGAAGTTACCTGCCGGCACTGGTTTGCAGGGGTGCAGGCTGGTTAAGTGGTGTCGGAACCTTCCTCCTGGGCACTGTGGGGCTGGGGAGCAGGCTGTTTAAGTGGTGTTGGAAACTACCTCCCGGGCACTGTGGAGCTGGGGTGCAGGCTGTTTAAGCAGTGTTGGAACCTACCTCCCCGGCACTGTGGGGCAGGGGTGCAGGCTGTTTACTAGGGGTTGGAACCTACCTCCTGAGCACTGCTGGGCAGGGGTGCAGGATGTTTAAG
>CAXHUL010000071.1:0-23924 GCA_964019695.1 Loripinus fragilis
AAACCCAATCCATTGATGCATAGGTCAGCACTTGATATAAACATGTATCAGTTTTAAGCCATTTAGGGAAGATTCGCCAAAGTTGTAACTTAACTATTTACATAATATATACCAACTCTACTCTTAATACACCTTATTTTGATTACTTGTACCCCCGCACTTGTTGGAAACATAAATATTTGCAAATCGTGTCAATTGTAATGTTATTTAACACCTGTGAAATGGATTTAAGATGGTATAAAATGAAAAACACTGATTTTTTTGTTATTCTTTATAGGTATATCAATAGTTGTACTAATGATCTCTGTTGAAAGGTTATCTTCAATACTACCGACAATCAAAGGCTGGTCATTATGCCACCAGGGAGTGCTAATATTGATATTTAGCATTAAAACAAAGAGAAGAAAAAAAAAAGAGAAAATTCTGGCTGAATCTTTAAAAATTGAGCCATAAGCTCCTCTGTGGTATAGGCTGCAACCACAGATGGAGTCAGACTATTCGAATTGGAATAGTTCTTAGGGAAAATGAATTCTTTAATGTATCACTGGTACACGTATCTGGTGCCAACACTATTTGGGGCTATGTGATGACCTGATGACTTTCGACTACTTGCGTTGGGTCGGGTACATGTACTTGTCTTTTGTCTATAGAAAATTCTGTGAAAGAGAAGAAGAGAGGACTGATACCGCCAGACGAAAAGAGTTGGCCAAAAGCAATGATATGTGTTTACCCCACTCTATAAAGAAGAAAGATATTGACCAGTACTAGATTGTGCGTGGCTTTGCTCATTGTTTGACTATTCATCTAAAGCTACACAGTTCTGGTCACAGACCAGTAAATGTAAAAAGGGCAGTGATTGGCTCAAAAGGTGGGTGGAAGCTCAGCACAATATTTTTAAGTTGTAAGGTGTTTCATGATTGGTCAATAATAAAACTAGGAAATATATTGTATTTATTAGACAGGTCTATTTTTGCTGTACTTTTTGGAACAACATCTCATTGCTTTTGTTGATTTAGTTTAGTGGTGTGGCTTAGAAAAAGGACCTTGCATTCTGGTATTTTTTTCAGTAGAATTTTCCTCTCATGTAGGGTGCCCACCTTCAGGGGCCAAAAAGTGGCAAAACATGGCGGTCACCAGGGTATCTCATTCTTGTTTTTTGATTGAACTATGTCCAATCTGTACCTCTATGGCAGCCTCATTGTGATTGAAGAGTTGTGAGGACCACAGCCTACTTAAAAGCTATAATGGAGGTCTATGGAAAAACAATTACAGGTCTGGGCCCTAAAGAAGAATATCAGGCCTGTTATGTTGGGTACCTTGGCTGCTATGTATGTGACCTGTAATATGTTTTTGATGCATTGTTTTGATTTCAGCAAGTCCAATAATGATTTGAGCTTTCAAAAAGTCCACTTTTTTAAAACAAAAATCATTAAGACTGCAGAAAAAGAGCATTATTAGTAGGTAGGGGTGATGGTTGGCTCAAATTTGCACTACATATTGGACTTGAAGCATGTGAGTTGCACTTCTGCACTATGAGGCTACACTGTAAGCATACTTTCATTTATCGGAAACTCATTGGTTCCCAAATCAGAGCATTTGTGTTTTTTATTGTTATGCTATAGGATTTTTTGGGGTATGTGTTCTTGTGATTGTCAAAATATGGTAAAAAAAAGCCCTTTCGCGAGTTTGCGTAAACCGCAGTAGTGGTCACTTTATGGAGTTAAATGCAATTTAATTGAAAAGTGTTACATGTGTTAAACCCATATTTACATGCTCATTTATTGTCAGGTGGCTTAGTTGAACTCAGAGATAGCACAAGAGACTGTCATATTGCCCAATATGACATTGACCTTTGACAGATTGACCTTTCAATTGAGCAACAGTGTAGAACAACTTGGAAACCTGTATGATATTGCACTCTCCACTTTGTAAAGTAGAACATTTGGGTCAGTTTGGTTTGATTTGCTGTCTAAATTGACCCTTGACCTTATTGATGACCTTGACCTTGATAAGAGGGGCCATTTCAGATGGATATATGTATGCGTATTAGTCCGTTTTAATCTTTACTATTCAATCCGGCAACTTAAATGTCACTTTGAAAAAATGTCATAATGAAACTGCAACAGTATACCAGTTCACAGGCATGACTTTACCAAACTAACAGCCTGCCATTTGTAAAATAAGTATTTTGGGCTAGTATTTTTTAAACTTTGTCAATAATATGATGTTTTCCTTGACCATTTGACCCATTTTACCTCAATTTAAAACAAATAGGTCATTAATTGTAGAAATTGTACCTTTTTGACCAATAAAATTGCAGAGTGACCTTGACCTTTGACCTCTATGACCTTGATAATTCCCTTTCACTGACCTTGACCTTGCAACATCCTGGCTGTAGTAGTTTTTTTCTCCAGCTAGGTCTTTGGAAAAAATGTAAGCGCTCAAAATGCCATGTCGGTGAGCATAGCCCCTCTGCATGGAAACTAGTTTTGCTCTTCACCCCCTCTGGCTGTTACATAATATTAGCTTTTGTCACCTAAATTAGTAAAAATTGCTTCATTTTGCACAAATGAACATTTTATGTGATTAGAAGTTGATTTAATGTGTAAAGAAAGTATTATATGTCACATAGCTAGGAGCAAGTAATTTTGGCCATGTAAATGGAGGTGGGTGGGGTAACTCCACATAAGACTCATGCTGGTAAAGCACATGCATCTTTTTGGTATAGTATATTGTAAAGTGGTGTTATAAGCTTATATGAGTGAACTTTAAAGCATTTTTGATATATAATAAAAGAGATATAAGAAAATGAATATGTTCACTTTTTCTTTTCATTATTTTGCTGTACAATGAGTTTACCAGTAGTATGTGTAGGGGGGTAGGGTTGTTTAAAGGGTTCCCTAGAATAACTTTGGGGTAATTGATGCAAACAAACAATATAAATGTGCTTTAAAATGTTTACTGGTTTGAATTAAACTATTTTCTTGGTCCTTTGTCTGAAATGGGTTATGACTTTAGGTCACGGACCTGTAAATGTAAAAAGGGCAGTGATTGGCTCAAAAGGTGGGTGGAAGCTCAGCACAATATTTTTAAGTTGTAAGGTGTTTCATGATTGGTCAATAATAAAACTAGGAAATATATTGTATTTATTAGACAGGTCTATTTTTGCTGTACTTTTTGGAACAACATCTCATTGCTTTTGTTGATTTAGTTTAGTGGTGTGGCTTAGAAAAAGGACCTTGCATTCTGGTATTTTTTTCAGTAGAATTTTCCTCTCATGTAGGGTGCCCACCTTCAGGGGCCAAAAAGTGGCAAAACATGGCGGTCACCAGGGTATCTCATTCTTGCTTTTTGATTGAACTAGGTCCAATCTGTACCTCTATGGCAGCCTCATTGTGACTGAAGAGTTGTGAGGACCACAGCCTACTTAAAAGCTATAATGGAGGTCTATGGAAAAACAATTACAGGTCTGGGCCCTTCTTGTGGATGATTTGAAACATCGTCTACATCCATTTTTTCTGTATATTTTTGTGTTAAGATTGAATTTTTTAAAATAATATTACTGAACACATTCTGCTTAGCAGCTACGTACTTTTCCTTATATATACCGATTCATGAAGGTCTCTCTTTCTCTCTCTCTCTCTCCCTCTCTCTCTCTCGCGCTGAGTCATCTTTAATTTTTCTTTATTCTTTTAAAACTTATAATTCAGCATTCTTTATTTTTCTGCTTTTCTTAAAAAAGAGAATTATTCTTATTTTTTGGGGCCTCATTATTATCTAATCATTACATTTTTGCTCTTTATTTTTTGATCATTATACTTGTAAAATAATGTCATTATTCTCTAATCATTAAAACCCATCCAAACCCTCATTCCGCATATTGCGTGCGTATGATAATCTCAAACGACCACTACAAAAGATTGTCAGTCTCAATAAGCAATCGACTCCTTGCTAAATAGCTAAGTAGGGGTACTTAAATCGAGTAGGGTGTAAAGCCGGCTCTCCTTCGTGGGCACCTCCGTCGTCAGAACAGTTTCCTCCGCCGTGGGAACGCTGTCTAAACGGGTTACTTTTTGTAACATTTTGTGCGGTTCCGTTAAAGTTTAACAAGTATTATGTTATTAAAAAGCTGGCCGATATTTTCGTTCTTTCGTTACTGGCCTCGCTCATACATGTACTTGAGCATTACGCCACTTATTTATTTTAATAAGCTAATGAATACGTAGCCAAAACAATCTGAAACAATGGCTTCTAGGAATAATTTACAATCGGGCGACAAACGGCAATCAAAAACTCTGTTTCTAACGATCTTAGATCTACATTCGTCGATAGTATTATCGTTTTCGATTGCCCCCTATGTGAAGTGTTTATTGAATATAGGCCTACTGAATACATAGCCAAAACAGTCCGAAACAAGGGCTACTAGGAATAATTTACATTTTTCATGATCCTGTTATAAAAAAAATATGCTTCCATACCGGATATGCGGCAATCGAAAATTCTTGGCGAACAATCGATGAACGCGAGTCAGATCTCGCTACAACCAGTGTTTTTGATTGCCAATTTTCGCCAGTCGGGCGACTAATGGCAATCAAAAACTCTGTGAGTTTTTTACTATTTTTGGTCTACGTTCGTCGATAATATTGACGTTTTAGATTGCAGCCCATTTGTGTGAATTCGTTGTACGCTTCATGATGTTACGGTGGACAGTTTTTGCATACAATTGAATAAAATAATTTTGGACTGCTTGTGCTTGAAAGGAAGGAATAAAAGAGGGACTGGATGGGGTATACTGATTAGTGAATAATGGCCCAGCTTTTTATAATGAATGGTGAATAATGAGCCCAAAAAAATAAATCATAGTGAATAATAATGAATAATCCTATTTTTTAATGAATTGGAGAAAGAATTAATGAATAGTAAATAATCAGATTCCTTTGCCTTCTTTGTCAGTTGTAATGAATAATTGGTCTCATTCTAATGAATAACCCAAAATTTTAATGAGATGAATAATGGGCTAAATTTTAAATGAATAGTGTATACCAGACCCCCCCCCCCCCCATCCAGACCCCCATATAACAATGACGATATAACATTCCTTTCCGTATATAAACGTTTGCCAAGCCCTCGTGTAATAATGTGTTGCAGCCCTCACCGCTTCGCGGTTCGGGCTGCAACACATCATAACACTCGAGCCTGGCAAACGTTAATATACGGAAAAGAATGTTTTATCCTCTTACTGTTCCCACCAAGGAGATAGCTTTATACAGGGTAGTAACTGTCACTGTTCCCACCACGGAGATAGCTTTATACAGGGTAGTAACTGTCACTGTTCCCACCACGGAGATAGCTTTAAACAGGGTGGTTACTGTCACAGTTCCCACCACGGAGACAGTTTAATACAGGGTAGTTACTGTCACTGTTCCCACCACAGAGATAGCTTTATACAGGGCAGTAACTGTCACTGTTCCCACCACGGAGATAGATTTATACAGGGCAGTTCTGACCACTGTTCCCACAACGGAGATAGATTTATACAGGGTAGTAACGGACACTGTTCCCACCACGGAGGTAGATTTATACAGGGTAGTAACTGTTACTGTTCCCACAACGGAGATTGATTTATACATGGTAGTAGCGGCCACTGTTCCCACCACGGAGATAGATTTATACAGGGTAGCAACTGTCACTGTTCCCACCATGGAGATCGATTTATACAGGGTAGTAACTGTCACTGTTCCCACCACGGAGACAGTTTAATACAGGGTAGTTACTGTCACTGTTCCCACCACGGAGATAGCTTTATACAGGGTAGTAACTGTCACTGTTCCCACCACGGAGATAGCTTTATACAGGGTAGTAACTGTCACTGTTCCCACCACGGAGATAGCTTTAAACAGGGTAGTAACTGTCACTGTTCCCACCACGGAGACAGTTTAATACAGGGTAGTTACTGTCACTGTTCCCACCACGGAGATAGCTTTATACAGGGTAGTAACTGTCACTGTTCCCACCACGGAGATAGCTTTACACAGGGTAGTAACTGTCACTGTTCCCACCACGGAGATAGCTTTAAACAGGGTAGTAACTGTCACTGTTCCCACCACGGAGACAGTTTAATACAGGGTAGTTACTTTCACTGTTCCCACCACGGAGATAGCTTTATACAGGGTAGTAACTGTCACTGTTCCCACCACGGAGATAGCTTTACACAGGGTAGTGACTGTCACTGTTCCCACCACGGAGATAGCTTTATACAGGGTAGTAACTGTCACTGTTCCCACCACGGAGATAGCTTTATACAGGGTAGTAACTGTCACTGTTCCCACCACGGAGATAGCTTTAAACAGGGTAGTAACTGTCACTGTTCCCACCACGGAGACAGTTTAATACAGGGTAATTACTGTCACTGTTCCCACCACGGAGATAGCTTTATACAGGGTAGTAACTGTCACTGTTCCCACCACGGAGATAGCTTTATACAGGGCAGATCTGACCACTGTTCCCACAACGGAGATTGATTTATACAGGGTAGTAACGGACACTGTTCCCACCACGGAGGTAGATTTATACAGGGTAGTAACTGTCACTGTTCCCACCACGGAGATAGCTTTAAACAGGGTAGTAACTGTCACTGTTCCCACCACGGAGACACTTTAATACAGGGTAAGTACTGTCACTGTTCCCACCACGGAGATAGCTTTATACAGGGTAGTAACTGTCACTGTTCCCACCACGGAGATAGCTTTATACAGGGTAGTAACTGTCACTGTTCCCACCACGGAGATAGCTTTAAACAGGGTAGTGACTGTCACTGTTCCCACCACGGAGACAGTTTAATACAGGGTAGTTACTGTCACTGTTCCCACCACGGAGATAGCTTTATACAGGGTAGTAACTGTCACTGTTCCCACCACGGAGATAGCTTTATACAGGGTAGTAATTGTCACTGTTCCCAACACGGAGATAGCTTTATACATGGTAGTAACTGTCACTGTTCCCACCACGGAGATGGCTTTAAACAGGGTAGTAACTGTCACTGTTCCCACCACGGAGATAGCTTAATACAGGGTAGTAACTGTCACTGTTCCCACCACGGAGATAGCTTTAAACAGGGTAGTAACTGTCACTGTTCCCACCACGGAGACAGTTTAATACAGGGTAGTTACTGTCACTGTTCCCACCACGGAGATAGCTTTATACAGGGTAGTAACTGTCACTGTTCCCACCACGGAGATAGCTTTATACAGGGTAGTAACTATCACTGTTCCCACCACGGAGATAGATTTATACAGGGTAGTAAATGTCACTGTTCCCACCACGGAGATAGATTTATACAGGGTAGTAACTGTCACTGTTCCCACCACGGAGATAGCTTTATACAGGGTAGTAACTGTCACTGTTCCCACCACGGAGACAGTTTAATACATGGTAGTTACTGTCACTGTTCCCACCACGGAGATAGCTTTATACAGGGTAGTAACTGTCACTGTTCCCACCACGGAGATAGCTTTATACAGGGTAGTAACTGTCACTGTTCCCACCACGGAGATAGCTTAAAACAGGGTAGTAACTGTCACTGTTCCCACCACGGAGACAGTTTAATACAGGGTAGTTACTGTCACTGTTCCCACCACGGAGATAGCTTTATACAGGGTAGTAACTGTCACTGTTCCCACCACGGAGATAGCTTTATACAGGGTAGTAACTGTCACTGTTCCCACCACGGAGACAGTTTAATACAGGGTAGTTACTGTCACTGTTCCCACCACGGAGATAGCTTTATACAGGGTAGTAACTGTCACTGTTCCCACCACGGAGATAACTTAATACAGGGTAGTAACTGTCACTGTTCCCACCACGGAGATAGATTTATACAGGGCAGTTCTAACCACTGTTCCCACAACGGAGATAGATTTATACAGGGTAGTAACTGTCACTGTTCCCACCACGGAGATAGCTTTATACAGGGTAGTAACTGTCACTGTTCCCACCACGGAGACAGTTTAATACATGGTAGTTACTGTCACTGTTCCCACCACGGAGATAGCTTTATACAGGGTAGTAACTGTCACTGTTCCCACCACGGAGATAGCTTTATACAGGGTAGTAACTGTCACTGTTCCCACCATGGAGATCGATTTATACAGGGTAGTAACTGTCACTGTTCCCACCACGGAGACAGTTTAATACAGGGTAGTTACTGTCACTGTTCCCACCACGGAGATAGCTTTATACAGGGTAGTAACTGTCACTGTTCCCACCACGGAGATAGCTTTATACAGGGTAGTAACTGTCACTGTTCCCACCACGGAGATAGCTTTAAACAGGGTAGTAACTGTCACTGTTCCCACCACGGAGATGGCTTTAAACAGGGTAGTAACTGTCACTGTTCCCACCACGGAGATAGCTTAAAACAGGGTAGTAACTGTCACTGTTCCCACCACGGAGATAGCTTTATACAGGGTAGTAACTGTCACTGTTCCCACCACGGAGATGGCTTTAAACAGGGTAGTAACTGTCACTGTTCCCACCACGGAGACAGTTTAATACAGGGTAGTTACTGTCACTGTTCCCTCCACGGAGATAGCTTTATACAGGGTAATAACTATCACTGTTCCCACCACGGAGATAGATTTATACAGGGTAGTAACTGTCACTGTTCCCACCACGGAGATAGCTTTAAACAGGGTAGTAACTATCACTGGTCCCACCACGGAGACAGTTTAATACATGGTAGTTACTGTCACTGTTCCCACCACGGAGATAGCTTTATACAGGGTAGTAACTGTCACTGATCCCACCACGTAGATAGCTTTATACAGGGTAGTAACTGTCACTGTTCCCACCACGGAGATAGCTTAAAACAGGGTATTAACTGTCACTGTTCCCACCACGGAGACAGTTTAATACAGGGTAGTTACTGTCACTGTTCCCACCACGGAGATAGCTTTATACAGGGTAGTAACTGTCACTGTTCCCACCACGGAGATAACTTAATACAGGGTAGTAACTGTCACTGTTCCCACCACGGGGATAGCTTTATACAGGGTAGTTACTGTCACAGTTACCACCACGGAGATGGCTTTAAACAGGGTAGTAACTGTCACTGTTCCCACCACGGAGATAGCTTTATACAGGGTAGTAACTGTCACTGTTCCCACCACGGAGATAGCTTTATACAGGGTAGTAACTGTCACTGTTCCCACCACGGAGATGGCTTTAAACAGGGTAGTTATTGTCACTGTTCCCACCACGGAGACAGTTTAATACAGGGTAGTAACTGTCACTGTTCCCACCACGGAGATAGCTTTATACAGGGCAGTAACTGTCACTGTTCCCACCAAGGAGATAGCTTTATACAGGGTAGTAACTGTCACTGTTCCCACCACGGAGATAGCTTTAAACAGGGTAGTAACTGTCACTGTTCCCACCACGGAGACAGTTTAATACAGGGTAGTTACTGTCACTGTTCCCACCACGGAGATAGCTTTATACAGGGTAGTAACTGTCACTGTTCCCACCACGGAGATAGCTTTACACAGGGTAGTGACTGTCACTGTTCCCACCACGGAGATAGCTTTATACAGGGTAGTAACTGTCACTGTTCCCACCACGGAGATAGCTTTATACAGGGTAGTAACTGTCACTGTTCCCACCACGGAGATAGCTTTAAACAGGGTAGTAACTGTCACTGTTCCCACCACGGAGACAGTTTAATACAGGGTAATTACTGTCACTGTTCCCACCACGGAGATAGCTTTATACAGGGTAGTAACTGTCACTGTTCCCACCACGGAGGTAGATTTATACAGGGCAGTTCTGACCACTGTTCCCACAACGGAGATTGATTTATACAGGGTAGTAACGGACACTGTTCCCACCACGGAGGTAGATTTATACAGGGTAGTAACTGTCACTGTTCCCACCACGGAGATAGCTTTAAACAGGGTAGTAACTGTCACTGTTCCCACCACGGAGACAGTTTAATACAGGGTAAGTACTGTCACTGTTCCCACCACGGAGATAGCTTTATACAGGGTAGTAACTGTCACTGTTCCCACCACGGAGATAGCTTTATACAGGGTAGTAACTGTCACTGTTCCCACCACGGAGATAGCTTTAAACAGGGTAGTGACTGTCACTGTTCCCACCACGGAGACAGTTTAATACAGGGTAGTTACTGTCACTGTTCCCACCACGGAGATAGCTTTATACAGGGAAGTAACTGTCACTGTTCCCACCACGGAGATAGCTTTACACAGGGTAGTGACTGTCACTGTCCCCACCACGGAGATAGCTTTATACAGGGTAGTAACTGTCACTGTTCCTACCACGGAGATAGATTTATACAGGGTAGTAAATGTCACTGTTCCCACCACGGAGATAGCTTTAAACAGGGTAGTAACTGTCACTGTTCCCACCACGGAGACAGTTTAATACAGGGTAGTTACTGTCACTGTTCCCACCACGGAGATAGCTTTATACAGGGTAGTAACTGTCACTGTTCCCACCACGGAGATAGATTTATACAGGGCAGTTCTGACCACTGTTCCCACAACGGAGATAGATTTATACAGGGTAGTAACGGACACTGTTCCTACCACGGAGGTAGATTTATACAGGGTAGTAACTGTCACTGTTCCCACAACGGAGATTGATTTACACATGGTAGTAGCGGCCGCAGTTCCCACCACGGAGATTGATTTATACAGGGTAGCAACTGTCACTGTTCCCACCATGGCGATCGATTTATACAAGGTAGTAACTGTCACTGTTCCCACCACGGAGACAGTTTAATCCAGGGTAGTTACTGTCACTGTTCCCACCACGGAGATAGCTTTATACAGGGTAGTAACTGTCACTGTTCCCACCACGGAGATAGCTTTATACAGGGTAGTAATTGTCACTGTTCCCACCACGGAGATAGCTTTATACATGGTAGTAAATGTCACTGTTCCCACCACGGAGATGGCTTTAAACAGGGCAGTAACTGTCACTGTTCCCACCACGGAGATAGCTTTAAACAGGGTAGTAACTGTCACTGTTCCCACCACGGAGACAGTTTAATACAGGGTAGTTACTGTCACTGTTCCCACCACGGAGATAGCTTTATACAGGGTAGTAACTGTCACTGTTCCCACCACGGAGATAGCTTTATACAGGGTAGTAACTATCACTGTTCCCACCACGGAGATAGATTTATACAGGGTAGTAACTGTCACTGTTCCCACCACGGAGATAGCTTTAAACAGGGTAGTAACTGTCACTGTTCCCACCACGGAGATAGCTTTATACAGGGTAGTAACTGTCACTGTTCCCACCACGGAGATGGCTTTAAACAGGGTAGTAACTGTCACAGTTCCCACCACGGAGACAGTTTAATACAGGGTAGTTACTGTCACTGTTCCCACCACGGAGATAGCTTTATACAGGGTAGTTACTGTCACTGTTCCCACCACGGAGATAGCTTTTTACAGGGTAGTAACTGTCACTGTTCCCACCATGGAGATAGCTTTAAACAGGGTATTAACTGTCACTGTTCCCACCACGGAGATAGCTTTTTACATGGTAGTTACTGTCACTGTTCCCACCACGGAGATAGCTTTAAACAGGGTATTAACTGTCACTGTTCCCACCACGGAGATAGCTTTATACAGGGTAGTAACTGTCACTGTTCCCACCACGGAGATAGCTTTATACAGGGTAGTAACTGTCACTGTTCCCACCACGGAGATAGCTTTACACAGGATAGTGACTGTCACTGTTCCCACCACGGAGATATCTTTATACAGGGTAGTAACTGTCACTGTTCCCACCACGGAGACAGTTTAATACAGGGTAGTTACTGTCACTGTTCCCACCACGGAGATAGCTTTATACAGGGTAGTAACTGTCACTGTTCCCACCACGGAGATAGATTTATACAGGGCAGTTCTGACCACTGTTCCCACAACGGAGATAGATTTATACAGGGTAGTAACGGACACTGTTCCCACCACGGAGGTAGATTTATACAGGGTAGTAACTGTCACTGTTCCCACAACGGAGATTGATTTATGCATGGTAGTAGCGGCCGCTGTTCCCACCACGGAGATAGATTTATACAGGGTAGCAACTGTCACTGTTCCCACCATGGAGACAGATTTATACAGGGTAGTAACTGTCACTGTTCCCACCACGGAGATAGCTTTATACAGGGTAGTAACTGTCACTGTTCCCACCACGGAGATAGCTTTATACAGGGTAGTAACTGTCACTGTTCCCACCACGGAGATGGCTTTAAACAGGGTAGTAACTGTCACTGTTCCCACCACGGAGACAGTTTAATACAGGGTAGTTACTGTCACTGTTCCCTCCACGGAGATAGATTATACAGGGTAATAACTATCACTGTTCCCACCACGGAGATAGATTTATACAGGGTAGTAACTGTCACTGTTCCCACCACGGAGATAGCTTTAAACAGGGTAGTAACTATCACTGGTCCCACCACGGAGACAGTTTAATACATGGTAGTTACTGTCACTGTTCCCACCACGGAGATAGTTTTATACAGGGTAGTAACTGTCAATGTTCCCACCACGTAGATAGCTTTATACAGGGTAGTAACTGTCACTGTTCCCACCACGGAGATAGCTTAAAACAGGGTATTAACTGTCACTGTTCCCACCACGGAGACAGTTTAATACAGGGTAGTTACTGTCACTGTTCCCACCACAGAGATAGCTTTATACAGGGTAGTAACTGTCACTGTTCCCACCACGGAGATAGCTTTATACAGGGTAGTAACTGTCACTGTTCCCACCACGGAGATAGCTTTATACAGGGTAGTAACTGTCACAGTTCCCACCACGGAGATGGCTTTTAACAGGGTAGTAACTGTCACTGTTCCCACCACGGAGATAGCTTTATACAGGGTAGTAACTGTCACTGTTCCCACCACGGAGATAGCTTTATACAGGGTAGTAACTGTCACTGTTCCCACCACGGAGATGGCTTTAAACAGGGTAGTAACTGTCACTGTTCCCACCACGGAGACAGTTTAATACAGGGTAGTAACTGTCACTGTTCCCACCACGGAGATAGCTTTATACAGGGTAGTAACTATCACTGTTCCCACCACGGAGATAGATTTATACAGGGTAGTAACTGTCACTGTTCCCACCACGGAGATAGCTTTAAACAGGGTAGTAACTGTCACTGTTCCCACCACGGAGATAGCTTAATACAGGGTAGTTACTGTCACTGTTCCCACCACGGAGATAGCTTTATACAGGGTAGTAACTGTCACTGTTCCCACCACGGAGATAGCTTTATACAGGGTAATAACTGTCACTGTTCCCACCACGGAGATAGCTTTAAACAGGGTGGTTACTGTCACAGTTCCCACCACGGAGACAGTTTAATACAGGGTAGTTACTGTCACTGTTCCCACCACAGAGATAGCTTTATACAGGGCAGTAACTGTCACTGTTCCCACCAAGGAGATAGCTTTATACAGGGTAGTAACTGTCACTGTTCCCACCACGGAGATAGCTTTATACAGGGTAGTAACTGTCACTGTTCCCACCACGGAGATAGCTTTAAACAGGGTAGTAACTGTCACTGTTCCCACCACGGAGACAGTTTAATACAGGGTAGTTACTGTCACTGTTCCCACCACGGAGATAGCTTTATACAGGGTAGTAACTGTCACTGTTCCCACCACGGAGATAGCTTTACACAGGGTAGTGACTGTCACTGTTCCCACCACGGAGATAGCTTTATACAGGGTAGTAACTGTCACTGTTCCCACCACGGAGATAGCTTTATACAGGGTAGTAACTGTCACTGTTCCCACCACGGAGATAGCTTTAAACAGGGTAGTAACTGTCACTGTTCCCACCACGGAGACAGTTTAATACAGGGTAATTACTGTCACTGTTCCCACCACGGAGATAGCTTTATACAGGGTAGTAACTGTCACTGTTCCCACCACGGAGGTAAATTTATACAGGGCAGTTCTGACCACTGTTCCCACAACGGAGATAGATTTATACAGGGTAGTAACTGTCACTGTTCCCACCACGGAGATAGCTTTATACAGGGTAGTAACTGTCACTGTTCCCACCACGGAGACAGTTTAATACATGGTAGTTACTGTCACTGTTCCCACCTAGGAGATAGCTTTATACAGGGTAGTAACTGTCACTGTTCCCACCACGGAGATAGCTTTATACAGGGTAGTAACTGTCACTGTTCCCACCACGGAGATTGCCTAAAACAGGGTAGTAACTGTCACTGTTCCCACCACGGAGACAGTTTAATACAGGGTAGTTACTGTCACTGTTCCCACCACGGAGATAGCTTTATACAGGGTAGTAACTGTCACTGTTCCCACCACGGAGATAGCTTTATACAGGGTAGTAACTGTCACTGTTCCCACCACGGAGACAGTTTAATACAGGGTAGTTACTGTCACTGTTCCCACCACGGAGATAGCTTTATACAGGGTAGTAACTGTCACTGTTCCCACCACGGAGATAGATTTATACAGGGCAGTTCTGACCACTGTTCCCACAACGGAGATAGATTTATACAGGGTAGTAACGGACACTGTTCCCACCACGGAGGTAGATTTATACAGGGTAGTAACTGTCACTGTTCCCACAACGGAGATTGATTTATACAGGGTAGTAACTGTCACTGTTCCCACCACGGAGATAGCTTTACACAGGGTAGTAACTGTCACTGTTCCCACCATGGAGATCGATTTATACAGGGTAGTAACTGTCACTGTTCCCACCACGGAGACAGTTTAATACAGGGTAGTTACTGTCACTGTTCCCACCACGGAGATAGCTTTATACAGGGTAGTAACTGTCACTGTTCCCACCACGGAGATAGCTTTATACAGGGTAGTTACTGTCACTGTTCCCACCACGGAGATAGCTTTATACAGGGTAGTAACTGTCACTGTTCCCACCACGGAGATAGCTTTATACAGGGTAGTAACTGTCACTGTTCCCACCACGGAGATAGCTTTACACAGGGTAGTAACTGTCACTGTTCCCACCACGGAGATAGCTTTATACAGGGTAGTAACTGTCACTGTTCCCACCACGGAGATGGCTTTAAACAGGGTAGTAACTGTCACTGTTCCCACCACGGAGACAGTTTAATACAGGGTAGTTACTGTCACTGTTCCCTCCACGGAGATAGCTTTATACAGGGTAATAACTATCACTGTTCCCACCACGGAGATAGATTTATACAGGGTAGTAACTGTCACTGTTCCCACCACGGAGATAGCTTTAAACAGGGTAGTAACTATCACTGGTCCCACCACGGAGACAGTTTAATACATGGTAGTTACTGTCACTGTTCCCACCACGGAGATAGCTTTATACAGGGTAGAAACTGTCACTGTTCCCACCACGTAGATAGCTTTATACAGGGTAGTAACTGTCACTGTTCCCACCACGGAGACAGTTTAATACAGGGTAGTTACTGTCACTGTTCCCACCACGGAGATAGCTTTATACAGGGTAGTAACTGTCACTGTTCCCACCACGGAGATAGCTTTACACAGGGTAGTGACTGTCACTGTTCCCACCACGGAGATAGCTTTATACAGGGTAGTAACTGTCACTGTTCCCACCACGGAGATAGCTTTATACAGGGTAGTAACTGTCACTGTTCCCACCACGGAGATAGCTTTAAACAGGGTAGTAACTGTCACTGTTCCCACCACGGAGACAGTTTAATACAGGGTAATTACTGTCACTGTTCCCACCACGGAGATAGCTTTATACAGGGTAGTAACTGTCACTGTTCCCACCACGGAGGTAAATTTATACAGGGCAGTTCTGACCACTGTTCCCACAACGGAGATAGATTTATACAGGGTAGTAACTGTCACTGTTCCCACCACGGAGATAGCTTTATACAGGGTAGTAACTGTCACTGTTCCCACCACGGAGACAGTTTAATACAGGGTAGTTACTGTCACTGTTCCCACCACGGAGATAGCTTTAAACAGGGTAGTAACTGTCACTGTTCCCACCACGGAGATAGATTTATACAGGGCAGTTCTGACCACTGTTCCCACAACGGAGATAGATTTATACAGGGTAGTAACGGACACTGTTCCCACCACGGAGGTAGATTTATACAGTGTAGTAACTGTTACTGTTCCCACAACGGAGATTGATTTACACATGGTAGTAGCGGCCGCTGTTCCCACCACGGAGATAGATTTATACAGGGTAGCAACTGTCACTGTTCCCACCATGGCGATCGATTTATTCAGGGTAGTAACTGTCACTGTTCCCACCACGGAGACAGTTTAATCCAGGGTAGTTACTGTCACTGTTCCCACCACGGAGATAGCTTTATACAGGGTAGTAACTGTCACTGTTCCCACCACGGAGATAGCTTTATACAGGGTAGTAATTGTCACTGTTCCCACCACGGAGATAGCTTTATACATGGTAGTAACTGTCACTGTTCCCACCACAGAGATGGCTTTAAACAGGGTAGTAACTGTCACTGTTCCCACCACGGAGATAGCTTAATACAGGGTAGTAACTGTCACTGTTCCCACCACGGAGATAGCTTTAAACAGGGTAGTAACTGTCACTGTTCCCACCACGGAGACAGTTTAATACAGGGTAGTTACTGTCACTGTTCCTACCACGGAGATAGCTTTATACAGGGTAGTAACTGTCACTGTTCCCACCACGGAGATAGCTTTATACAGGGTAGTAACTATCACTGTTCCCACCACGGAGATAGATTTATACAGGGTAGTAACTGTCACTGTTTCCACCACGGAGATAGCTTTATACAGGGTAGTAACTGTCACTGTTCCCACCACGGAGACAGTTTAATCCAGGGTAGTTACTGTCACTGTTCCCACCACGGAGATAGCTTTATACAGGGTAGTAACTGTCACTGTTCCCACCACGGAGATAGCTTTATACAGGGTAGTAATTGTCACTGTTCCCACCACGGAGACATGGTAGTAACTGTCACTGTTCCCACCACAGAGATGGCTTTAAACAGGGTAGTAACTGTCACTGTTCCCACCACGGAGATAGCTTAATACAGGGTAGTAACTGTCACTGTTCCCACCACGGAGATAGCTTTAAACAGGGTAGTAACTGTCACTGTTCCCACCACAGTGACAGTGAGATAGCTCATGGCGACAGTGACAGTGAGATAGCCCATGGCGATCGATTTATTCAGGGTAGTAACTGTCACTGTTCCCACCACGGAGACAGTTTAATCCAGGGTAGTTACTGTCACTGTTCCCACCACGGAGATAGCTTTATACAGGGTAGTAACTGTCACTGTTCCCACCACGGAGATAGCTTTATACAGGGTAGTAATTGTCACTGTTCCCACCACGGAGACATGGTAGTAACTGTCACTGTTCCCACCACAGAGATGGCTTTAAACAGGGTAGTAACTGTCACTGTTCCCACCACGGAGATAGCTTAATACAGGGTAGTAACTGTCACTGTTCCCACCACGGAGATAGCTTTAAACAGGGTAGTAACTGTCACTGTTCCCACCACAGTGACAGTAACTACCCTGTATAAAGCTATCTCCGTTTAATACATGGTAGTTACTGTCACTGTTCCCACCACGGAGATAGCTTTATACAGGGCAGTACCGACATCTGTTCCCATCACGGAGATAGATTTATACAGAGTAGTAACTGTCACTGTTCCCACCATGGAGATAGCTTTATACAGGGTAGTAACTGTCACTGTTCCCACCACGGAGGTAGCTTTAAATAGGGCAGCACTGACCACTGTTCCCACCACGGAGATAGCTTTATACAGGGTAGAAACTGTCACTGTTACCACCACGGAGAAAGATTTATACAGGGTAGTAACTGTCACTGTTCCCACCACGAAGATAGCTTTATACAGGGTAGTAACTGTCACTGTTCCCACCACGGAGATGGCTTTATACATGGTAGTAACGGCCACTGTTCCCACCATGGAGATAGCTTTATACAGGGTAGAAACTGTCACTGTTCCCACCATGGAGAAAGATTTATACAGGGTAGTTACTGTCACTGTTCCCACCACGGAGATAGCTTTATACAGGGTAGTAACTGTCACTGTTCCCAGCACGGAGATAGCTTTATACATGGTAGTAACTGTCACTGTTCCCACCACGGAGATGGCTTTATACAGGGTTGTAACTGCCACTGTTCCCAGCACGGAGATAGCTTTATACAGGGTAGTAACTGTCACTGTTCCCACCACGGAGATAGATTTATACAGGGTAGTAACTGTCACTGTTCCCACCACGGAAATAGATTTATACAGGGTAGTAACTGTCACAGTTCCCACTACGGAGATAGCTTTATACAGGGTAGTAACTGTCACTGTTCCAAGCACGGAGTTAGCTTTATACATGGTAGTAACTGTCACTGTTCCCACCACGGAGATAGATTTATACAGGGTAGCAACGGCCACTGTTCCCATCACGGAGATAGCTTTATACATGGTATTTATGTTCACTGTTCCCACCACGGAGATAGTTTTATACAGGGTAGTAACTGTCACTGTTCCCACCACGGAGATAGCTTTATACAGGGCAGTACTGACCGCTGTTCCCACCACGGAGGTATCTTTATACATGGTAGTAATGGTCACTGTTCCCACCACGGAGATAGTTTTATACAGGGTAGTAACTGTAACTGTTCCCACCACGGAGATAGATTTATACAGGACAGTACTGACCACTGTTCCCACCACGGAGGTAGCTTTATACAGGGCTTTAATGGCCACTGTTCCCACCAAAATGAAGTTGTGTTTCATTTGTGGTATCATCCTTTTTATGTAAGTCATATACTTGTTGTTCTATGTCAGGGAAGTAAATCAATCATGTTTTAAATCCCTGTCTTCACATTTTATCGTTAATTCTACTATGTATGCTAAGTGTTATTAATTTGGTTTTAGATATATTTTTTGTTCTAATTAATAGTAGATAAATAATTAAGCTGTATATTTTACCGAAAAATATAATTCAAAAAATTTAATAAGTTTGACTATATATAATCTGAAAATAGTGAAACTATCCATCGACGGCGGTTACAAGCCGTAGTACAAAAACTATGCCTTGTAAACCAGGGGTCGCAGGTTCGATTCCCGGCTTCTCCATAAAACCACTTTTGGCTGAGCCTTCGGGAGTTCCCGTCATATACTAAAAAACACACAAATCATAAACCCTCCCGGCCCAGTACTGAAAAGCCACAAAAAAGTTAAAAAAAAAAAAAAAAAAAAAAAATAAGTAAAAACTTTTTGTGGTTTTTCCATATTAGGGGTAGTAACCAGTACTTGGATATAATTTACTTGAATTTTGCCCGTTTTTTGTATAAGGGATAAGCATATGCATTGTAAACCAGGCGCAGGTTCGATTCCCGGCTTCTCCATAAAAAATAGTGAGTATGATCAGGAAATACCACAATCATCACAAACTGCAGACAATTCCGTGGCATTGCGAGGAAGAGCCGCTTAACCATCACGAGTCACCAGGAAGACAAATTAAGGAAAGCAATCAGCTCTCTCTTCCCCATCAAGATGATTGCAATACAAGAATGGACATAAAGTAACGTACAACAAAACATAGAACAATTACAGATTCCCACAATTGGAGTAACAATAAACAAAAAGTCAACAACAGAACCACCGCCTTAGAACGGACAGCAGCCTAAGCCACCGGGCGGGGGGGGGGGGGGGGGGGGGGCTTAAATGCAGAAGTACAAGAAATGTTCAGCTCGCATGGAGGCCATCTAACTAATGCAATGTATCATCATGGAAACACTCTAATCAAATTAACACTCCATGATGAAACAAAGAAAAGGGCTCATGACTCACAGAAAGTCAGAGCTAAAGAAAACCTCAAGTTGAGCCACGGTGGGTCTAGCTACAGATAAGCATCAGGCAGAAGTACAAGAAATGCAGAAGTACAAGAAATGTTCAGCTCGCATGGAGGCCATCTAACTAATGCAATGTATCATCATGGAAACACTCTAATCAAATTAACACTCCATGATGAAACAAAGAAAAGGGCTCATTACTCACAGAAAGTCAGAGCTAAAGAAAACCTCAAGTTGAGCCACGGTGGGTCTAGCTACAGATAAGCATCAGGCACCAACCCACCGATTAAAGCTTTACGTCAGAGCCGTCATAGAGTCTGAGGCCTGACCCACCGTTCCATAAAACCACTTTCGGTGAGCTTTTGGGTGTTCCCTAGAAATGATGTCGATATGTTAACGGGTCCCCAATTAAAATTGCCGAACGATAGGAGGCTAAGGTAGTGACTTTCATTTCTAGGTGTTCCCGTCTTAAAACCAACACATATGTTAAACCAACCCGGCGGAACTGGTTTATACCCAGGAAAGCCACAAAAAGGTGTATGTCTTGTAAACCAGGGGTCGTAGGTTTGATTCCCGGCTTCTCCCAGTCTGCCTGAGGAGACTTTAAGCCGTGGCCCTGTCTTCTGAGACAATTTAAAACCAGAACCACTGCCGGTTGAGCCTTCGGATGTTCCTGGACATAAAAACCACAAACCATAAACCCACCCGGCCAGTAAGGAAAACGGCCACAAAAATATTACCAGATCTCTCTTTTGCCCTGGTCCTTTTGCCCGCCTTGTATTGCCTGACTCTGCGAAGCCATTTGATAGTCCAGGGTATTTGTGTTTTAAAGCATTGCGCTCTGTTGTCGCGAATGATAATCAAAGACCAACCCATTTGAGATTTTGGTGTGTGTAGAAGTTTCAGTTGGGCTGAAATATCAGGTTGGAAGCGCTATATCTCCAAGCTGGTTCACAGACCGTTCGATGCCTTTGTATTTTACCTAGGCTGAATGCATACTGTTAACGTTCAGACAGGCAGGCAGAAGCCCATACCATTTGGTGCTTCATAACGTTTATATATATACTTGTAAAAAGTTCTAACCGTCCACGTGTGTTTTCACCGATTTTCTGAAAAGCTGTAAGCACTATATCAATTTCATTTGCAATACTGAATAGGCCAGCCTATCTGTAAACGGTACCAGAAAACGGCTAAGCAAAATTCATTAAAGTGTATCCGGGAGGCTTTGCCGAATACACGTATCCTCAATTTCAAAATTCACAAGAATTTGCATTGGATGGTGGGGTAATTTTTGACACTTTGGCCAATAACGACGAGTCTCACGAAGATGAAGTGTTCATTTCAGCACTTTAGTGTTCAATATGAGTTTGGCTTTTGAAATGAAAACGTTTTGCGTGTGAAAGGGGGTTATTTCAAAAAGTCATGACTCACAAATTGTGCCAAAATGCGAATTTTGAAAAAGGGGGTACCACTATTCAAATTGGTATCCTGCATGTACTGTTGAACATTTTGTCAATATCTTTACTGTCAAGGGTACATGACACATCTGGTTATTTCGAGATACAAAAAGAGTAGCCATGTAATTTTACGGTTTGAAGAAAATTAATAAAATGCAGGTGGCCGGTTAGAACTTTTGGCTATATATGTTTGGAGCATTAACGTTTATAGATTGCATGAGAAGGTCTGGAAACTACCAAACCAGGTTCTGAGCTATTGTCTTAGACAGGCAAACTGTAGCCCATACAAGTTGGTGCTTCATAACGTTATATGTTTGGAGCATAACAACGTTTATAACCTTATAAGTTGAGCTACATTCCTAGCACTAAGGCCTCAGGACTAAGGCTGGAACGTGTTTCAAACCAGGGGTTTGAAACGATTAAGTCAGAGCTAGTTTAGAAATTGCTCAGCGCTATTGTAAAGCTGAGAGTACCTCCAGCCATCTTGCTGGCGTGGCGACCATAGTTGATTTGTTTGTTGGGTCCCATGCCAATAATTTGTGTTGATCATTTATGATCATATAGCTCATGTTATGAGCATTTTGTCTGTACATATTACTGACGTTAATAGACCATATTAGACTTGGAATATCATAGTTTCATAATTTATATGCCGAACTTTGGCTGTACAAGGATGATAACTTTGAGCCTTCGATGATGATCTCTTGAGTTCTGGCAGACAGGAAGTCTTCTATCCAGCTCAGGCTGTTCTCCCGTACCCTATAGTGCTTCAGCTTGAGTAGCAGCCGTTGTTGGGGGACACGGTCGAATGCTTTGGAAAAGTCGAGCAGTACGGCGTCAATCTGGTGCTTGTCCTTCAGTCCTCTGGCTAGGTCGTCGATAGTTAGAATGCGTTGTGTCTCGCATGATATAATACTGGAGTGGATGACATGCTCAAGGGTTTTACACACAATAGACGTGAGCGAGATTGGCATGTAGTTTGATGGTGACGATCGTTCTCCCTTCTTGAAGACTTGAGTGACCAGGGCTGATTTCCAATCCAGTGGGATTTTCCCATTGTCAATTGAGATCTGAAAGAGGTGGGCCAGGCCAGGAGCTAATTCTTCTGCGGCTTATTTCAGCAAACTTCCAGGAATGTTGTCAGGTCCAGTCGCTTTGTGGGGCTTGAGGTCTTTTAGAAGCTTCAGAACTCATTTGGTGTTGACCTTTATGGGTGGTACGCTGGGTGTTCGGCTTTGTTCAATGTCTGGTAGTTCCGACACATCTTCTTGGGTGAAGACAGAGCTGAATTGATCACCAATGATGTTGGCTTTGTTGATGCTGTCGAAAAAGGTGAGTCCCTCTTTCTTCAAAGTAAGTAAGGGTGCAAAGATCAGAAATCGATACAATCAAGTATCACACCTGACCCAGGATACCAATGGGAAAGTGACAAACTCACAGTAGACACCACAAACGCGAGCCAAGAGGCCAGCCCCCTCACAGCAGGTGACCACAAAGCACATATAAACAGACGCGCACAAAGACATAGCAAACACAAGAGAAGAACAAAAACATAAAAGATCTACAAAAGAAGTAGGCTACCGCCTTGGAACTGTGCCGTCCTTCTTGCGGGATTTAATGAAGTTCCAGAAGCATTTTGGATTATTGTTGTCGTTCGTCAGTATTTCATTTGTATAATTGTCATGCGCATCTCGGCAGGTATTTTGGGTTTGCTTCTAAAGAGACTTGTACCTTAACCAGTGTATTCTGAAGGTCTAAACGGGAAGTACACCGCTGTGGGGAGTTTGGCCATTAACAAGAAACCGATGTCGCTGTTGGGGAGTTTGGCAACAACCGGAAACCGTCTGAGCACGATGTCTAGACTGGTTCTCTCCCTTTAATAGCTTGTCAGCATATTAAGACAGGTAACTACTAAACGCCATTGCGTCTATTTATAGCATATACACTGACGTAGTAATGGAAAAATACGTAGTATTTGAAAATACCTGTGACGTCTTGAGTCCATCTGCGGTATTGAATAAAAAGTGCATTTGCGATTTTTAAACAACTGCTCCCAGCTAGCATCCCATCACGAGCCACTATCGGCCCGCCGACGAACCGTCACCTGCGGATGGTGGTTCGTTGGCGGGCCGATAGTGGCCCAATTGTACGTGCGGATTGGATTTTTTTTTATAAAGTTTATTTTGTTCTAGAGGGGGTTAGGTGGTCCGGACCCTAACCCCCCCCCATCCCCCTAAAAAATCACATGTTCTATGGGTTTCTATAGAAATAAGCATCCCCCGCCACCCGAAAATAAACAAAAAGACAGTTACCCCGCATCTAGTCAGACGCAACGCGGCCCGGTACAACTATTTTGTGGAATTTCAAATGTTCACAGGGGAAACACTTATGAGACTTTCAGTTTGCAACTACAAAACTCAATCCGTGACGGGGAAGTGGGCAATTACTTATTTCTAACCGATGGTGCGGATCCTGAGGGGGGATAGGTGGTCCGTACACCCCCCCCCCAAAAAAAAAAAGAAAAAAAAAAAAAAAAAGAAAGAAAAATAAATAAATAAATAAATAAAAATAAATAATAATCA
>CAXHUL010000072.1:0-75000 GCA_964019695.1 Loripinus fragilis
ATGGTCGTTTTTATTGTACACCAAGGGCCGATTGCATGACAAAAGTTTAAAGATAACCTTGAGTTTAAACTCCAGGTTAACAGCCGTCGATTGCATAAAGTCAGGTTTAACAAGTCTCAGGTTAACATTAAGCTTAAACGCCAGGTTACTGGCCGTCGATTGCATAAAAGAAGTTTAACAAGTCTCAGGGTAAGCCCTTTAACCGATGGATTGCATAAAACCAGTTTTGGCTAACCTTGAGTTTAAATTATCCAAAAACTTCGAGAAATTTAAACCTGCTAAAGGGGTAGTTTAAGCGAAAGGGTAAGGTGAATTTTTCTGAAACTCTTAAATATGGCAGCACATATTTGCCTCCATGTTACTGTATACGTCGTTCCCTTGAATTTGATATACAACATGACCATATTCCGAAAAAGTTGAATTTTGGCCTCAGCTCCACCCCCTATGTTCACCCAGGGGATCAAACCAAGGGCGTTAAACTAAAATCCCATCTCATATGTTTCATATCTATTGCTTTCCAGCCCGCTAAACGGCTTGATAGATTCGGTAAACATATTGACAATTGACTATTGAGAAATTTAAATTATTGACATTTGAACCCGACCAAGGAGTCGGGGATGGGGCAAACTTTTAAACTGCCATGCCTTTTTTCAAGCATTGGCAATCATTGCCAATAGTTGAAGTTGTCAAGTATAATAGCATTGCAGAAATATGAAATTCGATACTCAAAAAAAAAACACAATACAATAGCTAATGCATTATGATTGCCTATTCTAAGTCAAGGGCAATAACTCATGTGTTAGCCGGTCGATTTTGACGACACATATATGATATCGACTGTCCATGGTACTTATCATCTATACCAAGAATGCACCAAATTATGGGCAATAGATACTGAGATATGGTTCCGGACGAACGGACGCTGGGATGACGCTCAACCCCCAAACTTCGTCGGGGATAAACCATTTATGAAACTAGAAATGTAACACAGATGCATCTACCCAAGGATCATTGTATCAGATCCTTTCAATAACAATGCATATGCAAAATATTCAATCAAGTCGTACTTCGTCTGTGACCTTGACTTAAATATCATGACCTGAGGTAAGAATGGTACTGTTTTAAACGAGACCTTTATGTACTATCACAGTTCTAATCATAGGCGTAGGAAGCCTTTCAATATTGGAGGGGGGGGGGGGCAAAGCCAGCGAGGCCAACTTAAATACTTGGGGGGATGGGGGATTGCAAAATGCACACACACACACACACACGCACACACGCACGCACGCACGCACACACACACGTACGCACGCATACACACACATCCACATGCTGCTAAATGTTCATACACCCATGCATGCATGCATGCAAACACACACACACACACACACATGTATGCATCCATGCATATGCACATGCATGCATCCATGCACATGCATGCATCCATACACATGCATATACACGTACACATTTATATATTTACATCCTGATATGGAAATCAATAAAATGAAAGCAAGCGATCTCTATGAAAAAAAACAACAGATATATACATGTATTTTTACTTCAAGTGAGTTAAGTGAACTAGAAAAGTTTCTGGTTATTATTTGAATCTTCAATCAAGTTAAGCAATGGATCTCCATTTATAAGAAACCAAATTTATAATTTGAGTACGGGCGCGCGAGAACTATTTTTGGTAAGGTATTTCAGCGTAAAAAGCTAAGAGGGATAACAAAAACAGAACCAAAAAACGACATAACATTTTACTTCGAGCGAGTGAGGAAAAATTTTTGGTTGAAGCCCAATATTGCCTGAAAGGTATTTCAGAGCAAAAAGCAAAAAGTGATAAAACGTTAGAGAAAAATTGGAGCTCTTTTAAATTAGGGATAGAAAATAGGAATAATAGAAAAAGCTTGAAATATATACATACAAGGTGATAACAGCCTGCTGACTGAAAGAAATTAAAAAGTATTATAATCTGAACGATAAGTCTGCTTTCAGAGAATTTTTAACCAAACTCAAAAACTCCGAGCGAGCAAAGAAAAGTTTTACTAATAATAATGTGCGGAATTTGCCTTATTTTACCCTGAGCGACAAGCAATTATTTGTCAATTTAGACATATTATTTGGGGAGGGGCCAAAGGCTATTCTGGCCCCCTACAAAATTAGGGGGGGGGGGTAGCGCATCCCCCCTGCCCCCCCCCCCCCCCGTTCCTACACATATGCTAATATAAATACTTTTCATCAAAGTACCTATATGCTATAATTTGTAAACCCAAAATCGTTGCCCCTATGGCCAGGGCAAATGAGCAAACATTCAAACGTTAATGTTAATGGGGACAAACGGAACAGGGAAAACTATACGATGGGGCGTTTAATACGTTATGGAAATCCAAAAGTTTTATATTTGCATGCATCGCATTTATTTTCTTAAAATATCTGCTTCTTGGCTATACAACTAAATATAAAAGGCAAGTTAGTATGATCAGGAAAATGAATACCACAATCACACACTGCAGACCAACCCAGGGCACCGCAAGGAAGAACCACAGAACATATACAGTAACAAGACATTCGTATGACAACAAAAGCAAAGCAACCAGCTCTCTCTTCCTCTTCAAGATGATTGAAAACTAGAAAGGACACAATATAATGCATACCAAACAAAGACAAACACAGAACCTCCACAAACAATTGGAAGGACATAAACAACAGATCAACAACAACATAACCACCGCCTAAGAACGGAAGCAGTCTAAGCTACCGTGGGGGGGGGGGCTTAATTACATGCAACATAAGTCAGAACGATAAAATAAGAAAATAATTAGTTTTAATGCACCATTTGAAAGGTGATGCTTTGCTATTTTGTTTCATGTATGGTATAGAATCCTTACGCGTTTGTGGATGGAGTTATGAATGTGTTTTCATTACACATTGAGCCCCCCCCCCCCCCCCCCCCCCCGCAAATACGGATATTACAAACACATTGAAGCTGACAATTTGTTAACCCAACAATCTTGGCAAAGCATGCTTCGCTTCACTTCGCTACTAACGGGCATCTTGATGTGTTCACAGGATGCAAAATCGTGTTAGGCTGGAATTGTCATGACAACAATCGGTGCATTAAAGAAAATAACCATCTATTTTGTCCTACTCTTAGACTAACACTTCTGGACTAATTTAACCTCAAGGATAATTTACTCTCGGATAGTTAGACTGGGGATAGTTAAACTCAAGGTCACCTTTCGTTATGCAAGCCAGATTTAAACTGGAGGCTAGCAAGCACCGTGTTAGGCCTTAGTCGAGACTAAAATAAACTTTCGTCATGCAATCGGTCCCAACTGTATAAATAGTTTTACTGTACTTAGCGTGATAGGACGATTGGTACCCTTGTTTAACGGTCTAGTTTCCATATATGTAACTGAATAACAAGTACAGTTGATGATCGAAACAAATTCTCATTCAATAAGAAGTAGAGTGATTACATGCATTAAGGAAATCCCGTTTTAAATATACAAATTCGGGGGCAATGGTGCATCGACGGCCTGTCTATATATATTTGTTGAATGTGCGTAGTTTCTCCAGTCGTTATTTCAACAAAATGAAACGAACGTCTCGTTTAGGGAGATTGCTCGCCTTATCGCTAGAAATTCTTTTCTTAATAACTTCAGTCAGTTGTCAATATTTTTACCAAATCTATCCAGCCGTTTAGCAGGTAGAGGAATAATAGATATGAAACATATTAATGGGATTTTAGGTTGAAGCCCTTGGTTTGATCCCCCGGGTAAACGTAGGGGGTAGAGTTGAGGCATAAAATTCACCTTTTTCGGATTATGGTCATGTTGCATATCAAATTCAAGGGAACGACGTATACAGTAACATGGAAGCAAACATATGCTGCCATATTCAAGAGTTTCATAAAAAATCACCTTATCTTTTCGCTTAAACTACCCCCCTGGCAGGTTTAAATTTCTCGAGGTTTTTGGATAGTTTAAACTCAAGGTTAGCCAAACCTGGTTTTATGCAATACATCGGTTTTAAGGCTTAACCTGAGACTTGTTAAACTTGCTTCATGCAATCGACGGCCAGTAACCTGGAGTTTGAGCTAATCGTTAACCTGAGACTTGTTAAACCTGACTTTATGCAATCGACGGCTGTTAACCTGGAATTTAAACTAAAGGTTATCTTTAAACATTTGTTATGCAGTCGGCACAAACAATTTATCAAAACTCTAGATCCGTCTTAGTCCTTATCCTGCTTACATTTTTGTCTTAAAAATGTTGTCTGCTTTTTACATCTGCTGCATAGATTCAAATGCACTTTAGACTACTTTTCATAATGGAAACAACCACTATGGACCCTGATGAGACTGCTGGCTCATAAGGCAGCAGTCTGATCTGTGTTCATATTGTTTGCATCATCATTCAAGGGCCACCAAAGAAAACGAATAGAACAATTGTCACGAGTAGTGGGAAAAGGGTTAGAAGACAATCTAGAATTTTGCAAATAGGTAAGCCCATGAAATACAATGTAATAGTTCTTATCGCTATGATGGCTGCATGCGTTAGCAACATGTCTAATTTTTGGCCTGAACCTGCATCTACATCCGCATATTGCGTGTGCATTATACTAAAGTACTGCAGATCTCAAGCCTGTCAGAGGGGTCTACTGGTCAGATCTTTGCAACATCTTGTGTTATATAACAAATGAAAACGTGCAGTCTCTAGTTTTAAAAGTAGCTGATGACACCTCTGATTCTGAGTACTAACTGAGCTATCTCCTCTTGAATTACCCCACCCATTTTGATCACATTATAAGAGGTTATGATCATCAGTTTGTTAAATAATTGATATGAAGCATCCATGAAAAAAATATACCAATCACTACTTATAACGGTACTTGAAAAAGTAGAAAAGTTAAGTTTTAGTCAGAGAAATGGGTTTTTAAACTTTTTGTTCGTCTTTTAAAGTTAAATTGTGTCTCAAAACTCCCTTGAAGAAAAAATTGTTTGAAACTTTCAATTTAAGAATCTGCTCATAAGTGTTATGTCCTTTGAAATAACTAAGAATTTATTGAACGCTTCTTTATCTACATGTATGTCATCATGATTTCGAGATTCCAATTTCTGTATACAGAATGCTCTGGGGGCAATGATAAGCATGTAAATACCCCACCTTCCTATTACTACTGCAGATCTCGGGGCTACTAGGTGATGCTACATATCAAATAACAAGGCTCTATAATGGATTCAGACAATGTTTTTTCATGTATCACATTATAAAAAAGCAAGTGAGTATGATCAGAAAATACCACAATCACACTCTGCAGTCCAACCCACGGCCTATGTAAAACATGTGAACCCGGTGGGGGGACAATTTGTGGCCCCATGGGCATAATTTGAACAAAAAAGGCAAATATCTACTAAATAATGATACACAAAATATCAGAGCTATCAGCCTTGTGGTTTTAGACAAGAAGATTTTTAAAGTTTTCGAAAATCTATTTTTGCCCATGTGATCTAGATATACCATTTGATCAATTATTTGAGAAGACCATTTAAGGATCATTCCTGTGAGCCAAATTTGATAAAATTCAAGCCATTATTTTAGGAGGAGATATCGTTTGAAGCAAATGTTGACGACGCACGATGAAGAACAGACATCCAGCGATCCCAATAGCTCACTTTGAGCTTATGACACAGGTGAGCTAATAACATATACTAAATATTGCGATTTTGGATATCTCTATTTGACCTTGACCCTCGAATTTTAGATAGGTCATAACACAAATTCTGACTCTGACATTCAAAATGATACTCTTATTGTAGGGAAATCTGCCTACAGACAGCCGTAGGATCAAAAATTCAACCAGGTAGGGGAAGGTTCAAACATTGATGGATTGAGCTGAAATTTGGCCTGGATATATTGTTTGGAGAACAGTTGGTTTAATTATATAGGTGATTGGAGAAAAAGTCCCAAAAATGAAACACCCTAGGCGGTATGTCTATTTGACCTTGACATTTGACCTTGACAAAGGTCACAACTTGATTTTAAGCTTAGACCTAAAACGAGTGTATGCTGTTGCTTACCTTGATGAAAAATAAAGACGAAACTTGCATTTATGGTTAAAAGTTGTGTTTATGAAATGTTAGCATCGCCCTTTTAACATTGACACTATTTACAAAAAGACACACAGACAAACACACCTTTAGGTATCGTACATGTTGAAACTATATTCTGGTGTTGTTTTCTAATCTAAACCTACATAAATCATAAAGATATTTCAATTATATGTGCTTATTAGAAATAAATGCAATGACATCTGCCAACTTTATGAAAAATTTTAATAATCTTTTATAAAGGGTATGTACGGTCCAAGGGCTGTAACTCCGTTAGCACTCATCAGCGACGATGTCATCAACCGGATTCTGAAGCTGGACATACAAACGAACATTTTGGTATATGTCACTAGATGTTGCACCGATCTGACCAGTAAAGTCCTTAAGGAGAGGACTTTTAGCCAGTCGTCTGCTGTACTATAGCCTACGCTGCTCTCAACAGACATGGTATAAGTAGATGAATAAAAATCATGTTCTGCAAAGCTGAAAAGTTTTTTGAAGACAAAAAATAGACTGATTTATCAACGTCCTCTGGCGTAAAGGTTTGATTATTGTCTTATTGATCTTTAAAACAAGAGTTATGGCTGCCCAAAAGAACCATCTCATTGAGATGTTATTTGGGGTATTCACAACCTATGTTTTTGTTGGGAAATAAGAAAATCAATATTCAAATAAATATACATCCTTGTCAAGTGCTATGAGATAATATAAGTGGGAATTTATCTGCTTGATGACCGATTCTCAATTTTTACTGACAGATAAAAGCTTTCAAGTATTGTAGTACATTTCATAATTATAGCAAATACCCAATAAAAAGTTAAGCACATGCTATTATCAGAGGGTCTTGCAAGATTGTGCATACACTCAGTCTCGCCAGAGTCTTAGCTGCTTCCATACTCGAAGTATGGAAATAGATGAAGGATTGCTTCTAAAACTACACATACCCGAGGGTGTCAATGGGGTTTATTGATTAACGGATTATGGCCATAAGATTTAACGATTAGCGAATTTTGGCCCTAAAATTTAACGGTTAGCGAATTTTTATGGTTACTTTTACCGAAAAGCGGAATGAGAGGTGTTAGTGATGAGCCAATATCGGCCTTGAATATAATAATTAGCGATTCTGGGCGAACAAATTATCGCATAGCAGAATTACGCGTTTTAACGGTTAGTGAATTCGATGGAAAAAGTTACTCCTCTTCGTTTTTACAGTAAACCGTTATATTACTGATTACTGATTTGGGGGCTAAATGCTACCGATTACTGATTTTTGGGCCTAAATTTTACTGATTAGCGATTTTTGGTGTAAATTTTAGTGTTTAGCGATTTTGGGGCCAAAATTTTATTGATTAGCGATTTCAGAGGTACCCCAATGAGACCTTCATACCCATTTGAAGAATAGCTTAACATATGGACCTGTGCATGAGATCTGAGGCTCAGGTAAATACATGTGTATGCAAGGACATGCTTGGGCCTTCCATGCTCCCATACAAGAAATATGCGTGTAGTTTAGTGCGCAAACCAAAATTTAGACCTCTAGCTTTGCTGGGTAGGTCAGCATTAGCGTTTATGAGAGGCATTTGCCCATATGAGATTATAAGAATACATCATGAGTGTGAGGGTGGGATAGAAAAATCCGTCCCAAGGATCACCGATTGGCATCACGAGGCTTGCCGAGTGATGACACTCGGTGATCGCGAGGGACGGATTTTTCTATCCAATCCTCACACGGATAATGGATTCTTTTTCTTGCTCACCACAAAATACATCATTTTATATTGGAAAAACATGAAAAAGACCGCCAGAAAATCCTAAATACGCTGAGATGCGACATAGTGACGTCATTTTAACATTAAAATGACGTCACGGATCAACGTGCGGCCAGCGGGCGGCTGTTCGTTTCGGCTGGTACAAATGTGTGAGATAGAAATTCTCGCACACCAGATCGGGATATCCGTTGTTTTTACCCATGTACCGGAACATATACCGGACAAAAAAAGAAACGCACCACTTAGAACTGTTCAACTCCCAGGAAGATCACAAGGGATAGGCCAGTTTAGTTTGTATCAGTGCAAAGTTATGTCAAGTACTGCTGCGTCACACGTCTTTTGCAATCTGGCGTAAAAATGTGTAATGAACCAAGTGGGGGTCAAATTGTAAAGTCAAAAGAAATAAGCGTTTTTATAATGCTCTCTTGCTGGATAAGTTCAAGCAATGAGAATCATTTCAGTAGACCAAATTGTACTCAGACAATTATTCTTCGCAAAATCTATCTGTTAATTAATCAAACGCGATAATTAAACCAGGTAGCTCATGTATTGTGACTACCCTTTGGATAACGTTTCCACACTGGAGATAAACCTCACAAAACATTTCAAGAGTTCAACATTGTTTTAATCAATTCAAGTGGCCCTAACTGATGAAAATGGATTTTGGAAGAACAAGTATGCATCAATTAACACATTGGTTGTCTCACATAAAGACAACGTATCGTTTTCATACTTTGCAAAAGTAAAACATACTCGAAATTTAATGTAGACAGTAGCATTGAATTAACGCTTCCGCAAGTCTTTTACCATTCGCCTTGGTGAGTTTTGTGCCTGTACAAAATGTACAAGAAAGGTACAGATACTCATCTACGTCACACTCAAGTTTTAGTAAGACTGGATCCGAAAAAACTATTTTATGACAATTAACATTTTCGTTTTAAAAGGAGATGTAAATGGAAAATCGTACTTCAGACATTGATTTTAAAAGATTTGTGATGTTCAAGTATTTGATTATTCATGGCTTTATTATGTCTAAGCCTATCCGCTACTAATTCCATCCCAGCTCTTTAAACATGAGCGCAGAGGAGTGGTGAAATCTGCATGCAGTATTATCCATGAATCACGTTTTTGCAGTTCAGATAGACGCTCTATATTCGCATTGGAGGTTGCTCCCCAAGTAACGGAACCGTAGTCGATTAGGGTAAGTATGTACCCTTGATAATACAGTTTTTGAGCATGTGTCGGTGTATATGTTGCCAATTGTCTCAGGAGAGAATTTTTGGATGAAATAGTCGAACAAAAATAGTCTATTTGGGGGTTCCATGTTAGAGTTTCATCAATGTAAACGCCAAGTAGCTTTTGTTTAGAGACAGTTTGTATGTTTACATCTTCTGCTTTAATTGTTAGTGGACGAGACTCATGTATTTGATGTCTTGTACGGGTTAGCATGCATGTGAGTTTTCGTGAGGTGGACTTGCATTTTATTTCCTTTGCCCTATGTCAGTGTATTTCCAAATTCACTTTGTAGATTGTCCTCAATTGTATCGACATTTTTGCCGTGAGTGTGTGTGGTTACGTCATCGGTAAATAAAACACAAGAGCAGCGTTCTAAATCTGTAAATAGAGGGGAATGCCATTTATGAATATTAGAAATAATGTTGGGCCCAATATGGACCATTGTTGGACACCAGAACGCAGATATGCGAGATCAGCTAGTCCTGTTTCACTCTCAATAATTTGTTGACGGTTACTCAGGTATGATTTGAACCAGTTTATAACAGAGGGGCTACATTTATACAAGGAAAGCTTTCTTAATAAGATATTATGATTGAAAAGATGAAAGACCTTGCGAAAATCAATGAAAACTGCACCAATTACATGTACCTCCCCGTTATCAATACATTTCGCTAAGTCATCGACTAACTTGATTAAGGCAGTTTGGCAGCTTTGTATTTTCGTCTGTATCCTGACTGGCTTTCATTCAAAAGCTTCTATTTATTGAGATAAGTCATCAAATGCTTATTGACTGCTTTTCGAAAATATTAGATATAGTTATGATAAATGTTGGCCTGTTATTGGCTGGATCAGACTTTTCACCTCCTTTAAATACAGGGAAAACCTTCGGAATCATTCGCATCTGCCTTTAACCTTACTGCTGCATACTAATCATCCTACGGTGCAGCTGCTGGTGGCCTCCTTGCTGCCGCAAAAGCTAGATGTACGCACCTAGCAATGATATAAATACGAAATCGGCTTCTTCATTTGCATTAATGATGTTTTCTGATCAAAGGTTTAGAATATAATGATTGCAGCAGCTTTGTGTGCCTCATTGCTATACCGTAGGTACAAACGGGCTAAAACACAATCCATCTTCCACGTTTCACCGTAGAAAACCTTGACAGAACTTGATAGTCGCAGCAGATCTTGGTCGGAATGTAACTAAACGTGAGAGGTCCCAACAGAAGGTTGCATGCCGGGAGGAAACGTACAATCCTCCGTGACAGCCCGTAGCACGCCGTCGAGCCTCTGTCATGGATACCTTGACAGACCGCGAGAAAACGTAGCGAGACTTAACAGAACTTAAATACGAAGACAAAAATGACCAAAAACACCACTGCGAGCTACGTTTCTGACTGTCGTGGCTGCCGGGAACTTAAGGATATTCATCTGGCCAATATGGCGTGGTGGCTAAAATCTGCGGGTGCTTTGAATTTTGCGCTGTCACAAGAATAATGTCCAATTTCGCTCTGAATTTCAGAAATAATCATAAGATATATGTAATATAGTTTACAATTTTGTTGCTGAATGAAATATAAACAAACAGTAAATAAGTCAAATATTACCTTGAACTTGGTCAATTTTTGCACACAGAATTCTCCTATTTTCCTCCATCAGAAATTTAAGTTTTTTGCACAAACATGTAGTGTGATATGTGATCTAGTACAGCTGGAATTAAAAATTTACAAAATTTTATTCACAAGGTCACTTTTCTTGCTAATCCGGTAACACATAACTCTCATATATAATAGCCATTGACAATAATATACATGTCAGTTATACAGGTAAGTAAGTTTACATACACTTCCACTAATCTATCTCCTTCTTAGGCAAATACAATGAATGCAAAAAACATGAGCAGAGATTCGTGTATAGTGGAGCCTTTTTGTTTCTGTAAAGGTGGTAACTTACATATTCATATCTGGGCGTGGTTCGGCTCTTTCATCTGCTCAAAAAGGGAAATCAGGTTCTATTTATTGGTAAAGAGTTATTAAGTTATTTTAGCCATGCAAACCAGCGTGATTTTCATGAAAATCCTGACCATATATACACTGAACTTTCGTTTATTAACCCTTTAAGTGTATATTACAAAAAATCGTATGCCTATGTCGTCTGCTGATATATTTGAAGACCCTTCGATATACAGTGTAGATCCAGATCAGACTGCTTCTATAGGATCAGTCTGGTCTGGGTCCACACTGTATGCTTCTATATTTATGTTAACCAATAAACAGACAGTTTTCGATGCAGTTATTTTGCTGGTGTTTTAAGGGTTAATTCATATGATTTGTGTCTTCGTTGAGGTGTTCTGGCGCAAGATGATAGTTACTTTCGAATAAAACCACGCCTCATTTTCAGCTATTACCTATGTCTTTAAAAGTTGACCAGTCCTAATTTCCCATTCATGAGGTGCCGCTGTTACAGTACCCCAAAAGTCCTATAATAGGTAATATGGTGTTCTCTGGTCACTATCTATATCTTGCACTCTGAGAGTTATTTTATAACAACCCGGAGAATGCTATTCGATGGGCCAGTGACATGACTTCAATTACCTGTGGGCGCTTCAGAAGGCTATCATTTCCAATTAATGTAGAATATATTTCCCTTTAGATCACTTTTGTCTCAGCAACATAGGTTAACAAATAGTTAAGATAAAGGCCATATTTTAAATAAAATTTCATATCTTTCGGCAGTCTTCATTGTTTGAAAATTACCGATTTGGGTGTTTCCAGCCTTTAAGGTGTTAATGTTCAAAGAGGTTGTGGCAGGTTTAGAGTTCCGAACAAGTACTACTCTAATTCTTACTTAAGTGTTTGGTACTTGTTGCATTTATACATAGAACCTCCTTTGAACGCCGACAGACCTTTCCAGCTAAGCTGATGATCTCAAATTTGGTATGGGTCTTCGACTGAGAAGCGAAATGTCAGGCAAGTCTATGCATTTGTACAGGCTCGCCTAAGCTTTTGTTGCTCTCTAATGAGAGAGGTGTCATACTCTCATGTGCTGGCTCATTTATGGTGTGTGCGTTTTACAGAGCTTTTATAGCGCAAATTTTGAAGCCATGTCATCTTACTAAACAGAGCTCTAGATTGGCAGGCTTTTAGCGTATACTTGTGAATACTTCCATATCTATCGGTCCAAACATTCGTGTTGGGTGCTTAAAAGAACCGTCTTTTTGAAACGGTTCTTTTGAGAAGACACAACATATGTTTACTTGAGAAATAAGAAAATAAAGATTTAATGGTGCACTATTGGCAAGGGCCTGCTTAATGTTAGTTTGCATTCCCTGGGTTGATTCTGATCAGCCTGAGCATCATCACAGTCCTACCATAAGCAATTGGGAATGATTAGCAAATGCCACACTCACAGACAACAGATCGATTCATGGAAACAAGTGGAAGAGACACAAGGTAATTGCAGCCACACGACAGCAAGTACAGTAAAGCAACCAGCTGCCTCTTCTTCATCCAGATGATTGCAATAGTAAATACTTAATTAAGTAAGTGCACTTAAGACAAATGCCCTTTTTTCAGTGTCTAAGGACCTTAATTTGCTTAAGAAGTCACCAGAGACTCTACCAGACTGTAGGCATCTGCAGGATTCCGCACTTAAAATTTGAGCATGACTTAATTTTCATTTGTGAGAGCTGTTTTCAGCGTTTCTGCATTATATTATACTTCCCTTTATACAATCACTGCCAACTAAGCGCTAGAATCTGATGCGATATGTGTTTAACTAAATGTGCTTGATCGAAGTCCAAAATCAGTCTGATCACCTTTACTGTAGAATTGAATTTGTGAGCTGGTACCAAAAGAGGTGACGGCTAAGCTGCTATATTTTTCTTTTTATTAAACCTTGCACTTTCTCTTTTAAAAAAACTTTCTGTGTTGCTCTATTCATTGTCTGAAACAATACAAACTTATAGACTTAAGCTTTTGAGGACCCTCTACAAGTAGCTGCTTAGCTTCCACTAAAAACCTCTTGTTTTTCAGTGCATGGAGTCTAACTGGTGAAATTATTATCATGCATTAAATGATGAGTCGTTTTCAGCGTGTTGCACAATGAGGACTATGGTCATCGGTCTGGCGGTTTGCATACACGTTTTACTTCATAGTCGTTCATTGACTTTTAAAAAAGCTGTGTCATTTTTTTGCGTTAAATGTCGATTCCTGTTTTGAAATATATATCACGCACTAATATAAAATGTTTATTTTATCTATTACCTAAGCTTCTTTTCAATTTCTTAATTTGATTATAACCTTTGGCATTTAAAGTCAAATTGAATCCAATGCTGTGAAAGTTCACACGCTCTTATGTAAGCATTCCTTTCCATTGAATCCAGTGAGCAGGCATCATGCCACAGACGAACTATTGGTGTAAATGAGAAGCTAAATGAGCAATCGAACAACCATCTCCTAATTTTGAAACATCTAAAGAAAGAGAGTACTTGTAATCGAGTAGTCGATGGGGTGCCATCGCAAGCACCCCACGTTCTCAAAGAAATTCAATGATAATTGACCTATTGACTATACCTTAAGGTCACAAGTTTGACCATAGGGTGAACATTTAACTTGTTCCCTGTTCTGCTCACCATCCCCTTCAATTTGATATGCCACACAACCATTTTTGAAAAAAAAATTGACACACAAGCAACCCAAAGTCCCACCACCTGGAGTATGACCCAGGCGACATAATGAAAATCCCATTTCTTTTATTTTTGAAAACAAACATAAAGTTTGGTATAAAATCTTTGAAATTGACTTTTCAAATCTGATAGTTGACCTTTGAACCCTCCCCGGGGCCCCAGGGGGTGGCCCAAAAAAAGTGCTGCCGCACACCCCACTCATATGAAAATCTGGCACACCAAACTTGGTTGGATTTCGTTCAATGGTTAAGGAGGATAGAGCATAACACAAAGACGGACAGACGGACGAACGGACAGATGGGCAGAAGCGATTACAATAACCCCTTTAAAAAGGAGTGGTGATAATAAAGAAGAATACCATGTTACGTGTACTAATTGGATTCCGCTTTATATTCATACTAGGAAGTCCAGCTCATAAATATGTATTACAATTATACACGTAGGTATTTTTTGTATTTTCCTATTCAGGATATGGATTGGTGGTAGCCCTGTTTACAGGTGTAGATAAACATGTACATTACGCCTGGTCGGCTATATGAGTGTTATGTACTATCAGATTAGCAAGAAAAGTGACCTTTTGAATAAAAATTTGTTAAATTTAAATTCCAGCTGTACTAGATCACATATCACACTTCATGTTTGTGCAAAAAACTTAAATTTCTGATGGAGGAAAATAGGAGAATTCTGTGTGCAAAAATTGACCAAGTTCAAGGTAATATTCGACTTATTTACTGTTTGTGTATATTTCATTCAGCAACAAAATTGTAAACTATATTACATATATCTTATGATTATTTCTGAAATTCAGAGCAAAATTGGACATTGTTCTTGTGACAGCGCTAAATTCAAAGCACCCGCAGATTTTAGCCACCACGCCATATTGGCCTGATGAATATCCTTAATGTAAGCGTAGCATTATGGACAAGCATATAATTGAGACACAGCGTTTCACAAGCAGTTTTTAGCAGCTGACTAGTTAGTGTTTTTATAATTTGCTCTTTTTTATGTTTCCAATGTTCATAGCATTGTTGTTTGACAGGGCAATGTGTAAACATATCGACTTCTGCTTTGAGCTGACATATGATATGGTCTTCCTTCTATACAGGGTGGGTAGTCACGTGGTTTCTGTTAGGATACACTGTACGGAAAAATGGCGGACTTCTTTCCACAACGTAGACTGGTTCTCTCCCTTTAATAGCTTGTCAGCATATTAAGACAGGTAACTACTAAACGCCATTGCGTCTATTTATAGGCATATACACTGACGTAGTAATGGAAAAATACGTAGTATTGGAAAATACCTGTGGCGTCTTGAGTCCATCTGCGGTATATTGAATAAAAAGTGCATTTGCGATTTTTAAACAACTGCTCCAAGCTAGCATCCCATCACGAGCCACTATCGGCCCGCCGACGAACCGTCACCTGCGGATGGTTGTTCGTTGGCGGGCCGATAGTGGCCCAATTGTACGTGCGGATTGGATTTTTTTTATAAAGTTTATTTTGTTCTATTATCAGGAATATGGCAACTGAAAAATTACAAGATCTATAGGTTCCTATAGAAATAAGCATCCCCAACCCAACACTGGATGCGTGGATCCAGAGGGGGTTAGGTGGTCCGGACCCTACCCCCCCATCCCCCTAAAAAATCACATGTTCTATGGGTTTCTATAGAAATAAGCATCCCCCGCCACCCGAAAATAAACAAAAATACAGTTACCCCGCATCTAGTCAGACGCAACGCGGCCCGGTACAACTATTTTCTGGAATTTCAAATGTTCACAGGGGAAACACTTATGAGACTTTCAGTTTGCACCTACAAAACTCATTCCGTGACGGGGAAGTGGGCAATTACTTATTTCTAACCGATGTGCGGATCCAGAGGGGGATAGGTGGTCCGGACCCCCCCCCCCCACCAAAAAAAATAAAAATAAATAAAAATAAATAATAATCACAAGTTCTTTAAGTTTCGTTGGAAATAAGCATTTGCCCCCCCCCCCCCCCCATCCCCGAAAAAACAAAAAAAAAAAAAAAACAGTAGTCAGACATGTTACCGACTGCGCCGGCCGGTAAACCTTCTGAGACTTTCAGAAAACTCAATCCGTGACAGGGAAGAGGGCAATTACTTATTTCTTACCCATGCCCGAATCCAGAGAGGGATTGGTGGTCCGGACCCCCCCCCCTCCCCCCGAAAAATCACAAGTTATATAGGTTTCTATAGAAATAAGGATTTGCACCCCCCAACCCCCCCCCCCCCCCCCAAAAAAAAAAAAAAAAAAAAAGAAATAATAATAAAAAGTTGCACCCCCCCCCCCCCCGATAAATGTTTCGACCCTTTTGAACCGTAAAAAAATATAGTTGTAAAAAAAACCCAACAAAAAACACCCTTATCAGAGTTTTTTCTGTTATTTGAGTCTGGACGCCCCCGGCCCCTGTTTCTATCTGCGAGGAGAGGGTGGAGGGGGGGGGGGTACTATAATATTTTCATTCATACGTGGGCTCGCACCATTTTGGTGTTCAAAATTTTGAATTTCAATACCTTTGAGGGTTTTCAGAAAAATGTATAGTTTTTGGGGTATGAAGATTTTGTGGATATCTTTTGGGGTCATCACAAAACACCAAAAAGTTAACCCCAAAAATGGTCCGGGCCTACGTATGTTTGAAAATATCAGAGTACCCCCACCCCCTTTCTCACCCAGGTGCGAGTATGCTTGGAATTCGTGAACAATATCAGCGGACGTCATATTTTGTGTTTGGGGTCACTACACAGATAGTAAAGATACGTTGGGCCCACAATGGTAGTTGGTGGAAATGTGGGCGACCTTGTACCAACGCAACAATGTCGACCATTCTCTCATTATTAAACACCACTATATTATTACAAAATCCTCTGTGCCTGTATTCTGAATAATGTGTTTGGTGTTAAAAGAAGTTTATGTTTCCGGAGCACAGCATTGCGAAGGAGATTTGTTTGATTTGATCCTTACGTCCCATCAACAATCTTTCAGTTATGTAGGGATGGGTCTTCCTGGGTTGAACCGGTACTAAGCTATGATTAATGTGTCTTGCTCAAGGACACAACGCAGTGACGCCTGTGAGGCTCGAACCCGCGGCCCCTCTGTCTCATGTTCATTAAATAAGCCAGGTTACGAGGAAAACTATCCATGCGCGGATCCAGAGGGGGCCGGGGCTCCGGGCCCAGCAAAATCACAAAGCTATAGGATTTATTTAGCAATACTCGTCTGGATCCACTTGAAAATCTCAAAGGCAAGTCAGAATTCAATGTTGGGCCATTAATTCGGCCGCTAGCGAAACGCCATTGAAATTGGCCGATGGTGATACACCTTGAAAGGTATTTGGATTCTCACCATAAAAAAGTTGTTAAAGATAAATTGGACTCCCTCTAACAACACTTCCTGGGTCCGTGCATGCCTGTGTCGGGGATTTCCGATCGGATGGGGGCTACTCTGACATTTCGTAGCCTATGTGGACTCGGACCTTTTTTAAGGAGGGGGTCTATCTTTTAATTTCAATAATTTTAGGGGGTTCAGATTGAATAAATATTTTATGGGATCTATGATAAAATTGTGGATATTTTAGGGGAGGGGGCGGGATGGTCATCATTCACAGTTAGGGAGCGTGGCGAAAAAGGAACGCATGTGCGCGACCCCCGTAATTTGACTTTAAAGCATGTATAATATCATGCGCGGATCCAGGAATTTTTGACAGGGGGGGGAGTCCAGACTGAGACGTTTTTTAGTCCTCAGCTTATTTTACAGAGGGGGGGGGGGGGCAAAGGTTTTATTGCAGAGAAAACTATACTTTCTCAAGGATCCAGAGGGGGTCCAACATTTTCAGAGAGAGGAGAGGAGCGCATCATTCTTTTAGTATTAGCACGCATCACTATCCTTGCATTTCGTTGGCACTCCTCATAAAAAAGTCTACATCTTTGATCGAGGTTCTGTAATTTCGAGTAACAGTTTCTACACATAAGGCCTAAATGAAATATATGTGTGGTTCCTGTTTCATGCCAAGAAAATTTAGGGTAGGTAGGTAGGGAAATTATTAAATTTTGTTATAACATTTAACAAAGAAAATAGTGACAGAAATTGAAAAAGTGCCCATTTTTTTCTCCAAAGACCATTTTATTGTTTAGGGTATATAGGGTTAAAAAAAATTAGGGTAGGTAGGCAACAGGAACCACACATATATTTCATTTAAGCCTAACGCCACTCTCTACATTAATGCCCCCATACATGTATTTGGCGAGCAATGCTTTGGCGTTGATGTCTGATCTTTTTGTGGATTCGATCCTTCGGACCTCTTGTGCGCTCTTTCCACAGACCATGCAGACACGCTCTGCAGGGTGCAGATTTTTGTTTTACGGGAGTTCTATACATTTCTATCCAGGGGTGTGGAAATAGTAAAATTTTCTACTTGTCCAGGGACAAGTAAATAGCCATAATGTACTTGTCCAACGAAAATTTTACTTGTCCGATAGTACAGATTAGCTTATACCTTTCTGTGCTTAAACAATTTACACTTTTGAAAGCAGTATGAAACCATGCAGATATCAACTCTCTTGAAAACAGCGTAGATCCAGATCAGCTGGCTTCTGAAGAAGCCAGCTGATCAGGATCCACACTGTTTTCAATGAAACATGTGAACTCATAATAATTAATCAAAATATGAAGTACAAAATTTTATTAACTTTATACAAGTTTTGCACTTGTCCAAGGACAAGTAAATTGAAATTTTCAACTTGTCCTGAATGAAATGGGACCAGGTCGGACAAGTCGGGCATGGTATTTCCACAGCCCTGTTTCTATCCCATGCTGTAGCCACGATGATCCACGGATGTATTAGTTTGTCTTCCTGGTGTCTCTTGATGGTTGTGTGTCTCTTCCTTGCAGTGCCATGGGGTTGTCTGCTGTTTGTGATTGTGGTATTTCCTGATCATGCTCACATACTATTTTTAGGTAGTGAATACCCTTTAAACCTTCTTTACATGAACCACAAGACTGGTGACCTTGAAACATGGTTTGCATCATTGGATAGTAAGTGAGTATGAGCCACTTTCTGTGCCTTTTATATAGTAAAAAATTTAATTGAATTTGGGTCACACTGACTTCATATAATACCTGGCCTATTTATGAACTTTTTCAACACCTTTGCTTGTTAACAGGCGCTCTTTCTGGAGCATGCGCAGGTTCTCTACTTGAAAAAATATCATATGCGGAAGAAAAAAAAGTAGGTGAGTGGGTTTCGATCATTGGACCCTTACCTCGTTAAGCAAAAGCGCTACCACTTGCGCTATTTGGGCAGGTATCGTCAATCGATTACATCAAAATCTAACGACATTGAAAAAATTATTAAAATCGAAATTACCAATAACAGCAATATTTGAAAGGCTTTGTATCGAAAAGAAAGTGCGGCAAATCTTCTCAGTTTTCAGTACATGTTCATTTCTCATTTTGATGAGCGAAATTGACCCAGGATGTAAACAGATGCTCTTTCTGGAGCATGCGCAGTCGGATGAGTGGGATTCTCTACTTGTAAAAAATTACTAGTTACCAAACGTCATATGCGTAGCGGAAGTGGAGCTTTATCAACGTGGGGAACCAATCTATCCACAACGATGTTTTAAGCAAAAGTAAGTAGTTATTTCTGCGTGTTTTTTTTTTTATCTTTACACAGAAAGTTATACACCATTTTCCAGCCCCCATTCTTCCCGATCTAACGATGCCAGGATATCCTCATAAAGCTTCTTAATTTGAGTACAGACTCTGTCACAAAATTTTTAGCGGCGAAGATCGGGCCTGAGTTTGGAAATAAGCTGTACGGACAACATTTGTGACAGAGTTAGTACTCAAAGTAAGAAGCTTAAAGATGCTATCCTGGTAGCGTTTGATAGGGGAAAATGTGGGCTGGAAAATGGTGTATAACTTTTTGGGTATAGATGAGAAAACATAGAGAAATCTACCTACATTCTATCAGAATGTCCGTACAGTGTATTCGAACATCCGTACAGTGTATCCAAGCAAAAACCACGTGACTACCCACCCTGTTTATAACAATAGGAGAATAACTCTATATAAGCACACGTTTTTGTCCTTAAAATATATCATTTTCTTATTAATTGTATTTACTGAACTGTATTGTATTGCTAGTTGTTGAAAATAAGCAGATTTTATTGTATGGTTTGTGTGTCTGTATCGAAAGATAATCCACAAACTTTAGCGATGGATTACCGCCCGTACAGATGCAAAACCGTACAATAGCTTGCTTATTGAACCTGACAACATGCATTTCAGAAAATTTCAGATTTTTTATTATGACAGTATTACGGTGCAAATGACCCCCCCCCCCCCCCTGGGTATGGCATCTTTGGCCCCCAGGTGCATTTAGGTAGGGAACCAATATTGTTTGCAGCATACTAAAGATATAAGCTGAAGGCGCCAGGGGTTTTAGAGAAGAATAACCGCCATTGTTATATACCTTATGAGTGTTTTCTATAGAAACTTGACGTTTTTCAATCCCTGACAATTGTAATTTTTATCTTAATTTAACGTGTCGCAATGCGACAAATCACTGTCCGCGGGCTTCATTCCCATTAATACATGGCAGCAGAGGGCTGCAACGCCATTACAGCCCGCTCAAGGACATCGTCTGCAAGTTAAGATATATCGTCGCTAATGTTTTATGGAGAAATTACCAAACTATTTCAATTAGCATAAATACGCTCCTTTATCATATCGGACAGGCGGCAATCGAAAACGCTCTGAACAATCGATGAACGCGGTCGCTTTAAACAATGTTTTCGATTGCCATTTGTCGCCAGTCGGGCGACAAACGGCAGTCGAAAGCTCTGTTTCTAGCGATCTTGTATCCATGTTCGTGGATAGTATTAACGTTTTCGATTGCCTCCTATCTGAAGTGTTTATTTAATATAGGCCAACTGAATACGTAGCCAATGCAATCCGAAACAAGGGCTACTAGGATTAATTTACAGTCGGGCGACAAACGGCAATAAAAAATTCGGTTTCTAACGATCTTAGATCTACGTTCGTCGATAGTATTATCGTTTTCGATTGCCGCCTATGTGAAGTGTTTATTGAATATAGGCCCACTGAATACATAGCCAAAACAATCCGTAACATGGGCTACTAGGAATAATTTACATTTTTCATGTTCTTGTTGAAAAAAAATGTTTCCATACCGGATATGCGGAAATCGAAAACTCTTGAAGAACAATCGATGAACGCGGGTCAGAAATCGCTACAACCAGTGTTTTTGATTGCCAATTGTCGCCAGTCAGGCGACTAATGGCAATCGAAAACTCTGTTTTTTTACTATTTTTGGTCTACGTTCGTCGATAATATTGACGTTTTCGATTGCCGCCTTTCCTGTGTGAATTCGTTGTACGCTTCATGATGTTACGGCGGACATTTTTGCATACAATTGAATAAAATTATTTGGGGCTGCTTGTGCTTGAAAGGAAGGTATATAACAATGACGATACAACATTCTTTTCCGTATATTAACGTGTGCCAAGCCCGAGTGTGATAATGTGTTGCAGCCCTCACCGCTTCGCGGTTCGGGCTGCAACACATTATCATACTCGGGCTTGGCACACGTTAATATACGGAAAAGAATGTTATATCGTCATTGTATACCTTCAAAAGACAGTTGAATGCAAACGCCTTTGCTTGGATGGTGTCATCATGAAGCTGTTCTTCAGTCAACACTTAAGTTTTAATTGTACAATTAAACTCGACGACGTTTTTGCTTCGTAAAGTTTAAGTTACTGAAACATTTTTAAGTAGCGGAGTTTTTGCGTCATCGAATGAACGGATACACACAGATTAACGTCAAAAAGCAAACCTGCTGTATCAAAGCCCTGCCAATCAAAACGAAAGCAATTCCTCGATGACTAACAAAGTTCATGACACACATTTTATGCTTCTTGTGTTTCTTTATTTAAAGAAGTAGGGGATCTGTCATTTAAAGATTTTGTCAAAATGAAAAAGTTGACCCCTATCTTAATAAGTTTACATTTTCAATGCAAAAATTTGAAGTGGACATGTATTTCATGTGTTAGTCACAAATGCACACTCTTTATTATACACTCAAATTGATTGCTTTGCATCCTTTTCGAGGCATACATAATATTAAAGGGATGTCAAATTAAAGGGATTCACAAATGCAACAACTTGGTAGCAAACATTTTGCCCGCAGAACCCTACCCCCTGACCCTGGGTCTGTGGTTGATAGGTCAAAATTCAACTTTTTCAGAACATAGTCATGTTGCATATCGAATTTAGGGGAATCACGATTGCAGCAGAATGGTAGCAAATATTTTGCCCGCAGACCCCTACCTACCACCATTTTTTTCAGAACATGGTCATGTTGCATATCAAATTAAAGGAAATCACATAATTTTGCTGCAGACCCCCAACCCTTGACCCTCGGGATGGGTTAAATAGGTCATATTAAATTAAAGGGAATCACAAAATTTTACTGCAGACCCCCACACCCATCCGCCCCTACCCCTGACCCTGGGGTTGGGGTAAAAAGGTCAAATTTTTTTTCAGTACATGTTGATGTTGCTTATCAAATTAATGGTAATCACGAAATGCAGCAACATAGTAGCAAATATTTTGCCCGTAGACCACCCATGACCACAGGGAATGAGTTCAAAAGGTCAAAGTTCATTTTTGCAGAATATGGTCATGCTGCGTATCAAATTAAAGGGAATCATGAATGCAGCGAAATGGTAGCAAATATTTTGCTCGCAGACCCCCCCCTCCTCGGGGTCAGTAATTCAGAAGTCAACTTTTTTTCAGAACATGGTCTTGTTGATTATCAAATTAAAGGAAATGACGAATGCAGCAACCTGCAAGTACATATTTTGTCCTTTCACGTACCCTGATTCCTTGGGTTGGGGTCAAGGTCAGAACATGTTTTTTCTGAAAGAAGTCATAGTTCATGTAAAATTAATGGGAAAGGAACATAGAGCACCATGCAAGCACATATTCTGTCCTTACACACACCCTCGACCCCTGGGGTGGAGTCAAAACATAGCTTATACTAAAAGTAGTCATGTTGCATATCAGATTAAAAGGAACAAAGACTAATGCAAGCACATTTTATTTCCTTACACTTACCCTCAACCCCCACATAGGGTCAAAAGGTCAAAACATTTTTTTTCTGAAAGTAGTCATGTTGCATATCAAAATGTATGCAGAATTGTATATAAAACTTTAGGAGTACCTTTTAAATCCCGCCGTACTATATTGGCGAGGTAAATGTATTATATTATACCCTTCGGTGTCTCTCAGTTTGTGCGTCTGTGATGACCATTTCAGATTGATAACTTTTTCATTTATTTATTTGCGGAATTTCTTTCTTTTTTGCATATCTATTGTTATATGGGATTGTTAATGGGCGAAATCCGTCAACTTTTAACAGAGTTTTTGCCCGTGTTTGTATTGGAAAATGGTTTTTGGACTGTTATGAGGTATAAATGAAATTTCACAGAAGTAGTAATGGTAGGCACTCTGGGGCAATTTTTTTAAGCCTGAAAAGAACTTAGAATTTTTCAGGCTAAAAAAATTGCCCCAGAGATGCCTACCCTGGTAGGCTTGAGTGACTAGCTGTGAATAACTTAGTTTATTTTTGGGATTATTCTGGGTGGGCCTATAATTATGATAGTTTCTTGGGCTATTGGGGGAATAACTTAGTTTATTTTTGAGGACTGATCTGATTTGGGTTGTGATTGTAATTAGTTTTCTGGTCATATACACTGGTAGGCTTGTGATTATTTCCTGGGCTACTGGGGAATAGCTTAGTTTATTTCTGAGGTCTATTCTGGCTGGGTCTATAATTGTGATAGTTTCCTGGGCTACTGGGGAATAACTTAGTTAATTTTTGAGGTCTATTCTGGCTGGGCCTATAATTGTGATAGTTTCTTGAGATATTGAGAAATAACTTAGTTTATTTTTGAGGTCTATTCTGGCTGGGCCTATAATTGTGATAGTTTCCTGGGCTATCTGGGAATAACTTAGTTTATTTTTGGGATTATTCTGGCTGGATCTATGATTGTGATAGTTTCCTGGGCTTTTGGGAAATAACTTAGTTTATTTTTGGAATTTCTCTGGTTGGGTCTATAATTGTGATAGTTTCCTGGGCTATTGAGAAATAACTTAGTTTATTTGAGGTCTATTCTGGTCTATGATTGTGATTATGATAAGCTCCTGGTCATATCCACTGGTTGGCTTATGATTATAATAGTTTCCTGGGCTATTGAGAAATAACTTAGTTTATTTGAGGTCTATTCTGGTCTATGATTGTGATTATGATAAGCTCCTGGTCATATCCACTGGTTGGGTTGTGATTATGATTGTTTCCTGGGCTATTGGGAAATAACTTAGTTTATTTGAGGTCTATTCTGGTCTATGATTGTGATTGTGATAGTTTTCTGGTCATATCCACTGGTTGGCTTGTAATTATGATTGTTTCCTGGGCTATTGGGGAAATAACGTAGTCATTTTAAGGGGGATAAAGATTCTGCCATGGTGATATATAAAATAACTTAGTTAATTTCAGCTTTGAAAATAACTTAGTCAATTTATCTAGAGTAGGTGTGTACTTAGATATGATTAGGCTGCTTGAAAGTATTTAAGAATTATATTTTTTCAGATTCTTGCATGAAGTCATATTTGATAGCTAGTATCTATCTCAGGATTAAGTTAGAGCTTCTATTGATATCTTAGACAATCATCATTGGCATGTAATAGTATTGGGGTTTAATGGTCAGATGTTGATGAATGTGTCCATATCGCTTGAGATGTGGATGCAAAGTGGACCTTCACATGTAAAATGTGGATGCAATGTTGATCCACCGCATCTCCACAATTTGAATGTGGATGTTATGTGGAGCAATGTGGATGTATTGTGGAGCAATGTGGATTTCCACATTTCAAATGTGAATAAATGCATATATATTGCGGGTCAGAATAATGGAGATTTACGTTCATTCTTGGATAAAAATACGAATTATATGTGGACCACCACACTTAAAATGTGGATCCACCACATCTCCACATCTTGACAATGTGGATCCACCACATCTCCACATCTCCACAATGTGGAGTTTCCACACCTACACATTTGACAATTTGACTTATACCCTCTCTCCAATCAATCCCTGAGCATTGAGCTGTGAATAACTTTTTGGGCCATTCTGGCTGGTGTATGATTGTGATAGTTCCAGCTTTGAAAATAACTTAGTCAAATTGAGCTTTGAAAATAACTTACTCATTTTAGGGGTATAGTTTTTGGTGATATATGGTGTGTGTAATAGTCAAGGCTACTTAGTTCTATGCGTCTTAAGAGTCTCTTGGTCAATCAAGACCTCAACTCATAGAGGCATCACTCTGTAGCGTTAACTAGTGTATAGCTAGTCGTCTCAAGCTTACTACTACTGATTTTTTAATGGAAGAACAACAAAGACTGGTGAACATTTCTATAACTTTATTGCCCCGCTAACTATAACTGATTACAATGACAGAGGATTAGGGGTGTCCCTCTGTTCATTGTTTACAATAAGAGTAATTAAAGAATATATGCCATCATACGAAGTAGAATTCAATTAGAATGTTTTAAACATTGATCCAGAGCCTAGTTGACTTTGAGTATATCTTGGTCCAATTTTGTTCTGTTGCAGCTGACTTGGTGCATATTTTGACCCTGAACTCTGCTGTAATGAGCCTGATTCATCATCTTCATCTAAGAAATAGGATGGTGGGTCATATTCTTCAAGCTTTCCATCCAAAAGGTATTTCCGTTTTTTAATAGCATATCTCAATGCTTCATCCTCGTCAAACTCATCATCATCTCGTAGTCTCTTTGCTGTAGCTGTTTTCTTCTTGTGCAAGGGGTCTTTCTTCATGGCTTTAGATACTTTAAGAAAGCGCTGGTAGCGATCAATGACCTCTGCTCTGTATCTAGGTTCTAGTTTATAAAAAGTGACCTCCTCTGCTTCATCTGTGTCCATGTCTGGATGTTTCTCTACTGTATGTTGTACACCTTCATTGAAAGTGGCTTGTAGATATCTATGAGCTCCACCAACAAAAGTTTTCCAATGATCAAACTTGCTCTTTTTTCTAGAATAATGTTGGTCTTCATCATCTTCATCAGTATAGTCTGTATCACTTTCGTCATGAATACCATAATCTTTGTCTGTATATTTCCCAAAGATATCTTCCTTTTGATGACTTCTAGAAGTCCCTGCATACGATTCTTCAGACATAGTAGAGTCTTCATTTTCTGACATTGTTTCTGACTCCATATCTTCACTGCAGATACCACTTGTCAGATGTCGTCTCAAACTGCCTGATCTTGCAAACTGTTGTTCACACTTTGGACACTGATGTTGACCCATTGAAATCGTTTTGGTAAATGAATAGCTTCTCTCTGATTGTGTCCTTTTATACTTGTAGTGACATAAAAACCCACAGTTTTGTCAATTTTTCTCACAAAAATATGACATTTTCTACTCTTTATTATTTGCATGTATCTCTTTTGCTGCAACTCTTGAGAGAGGACTGCATTTTCTTGTTTTGCTGTTCTCTTTTGCAGAAGAAAAAATCTTTCTTTTATCACATCTTTGCTCCATAATATTTCTTCCCTTCATATATTTCTTCTCTAATGGCATTCTTTCTAGTTGGTTTCCTACCAGCTTACGAAGCTCTCTATGGCACATTCTACAGTACTTTGGTGGTCTTCCTTGCTTGATTTTACTATCCAACGCTGTACTCAGCCTTTTCATCAGATATCGAATTTGTGCATAGCTCATATAATATTTAGTTGATCTTTTAGATGCAGGTGATTTCATATCATCATTGCAGCTTGTATTTTTCTGTCTTGCTGAGAGATCCATTCTTCTTCTTTTAGTGTTCGTAGAACAATAAGACATGTCAACCAGAACCATCATATTTATACTGATAGCAAAATTGATCAACTTTTTATTCGTTTGAAGTGTAATTTTACTTAAGTTTTCCCACCAACAAAAGGGACAGACCTGCCAATTTCATCTTTGATATCAATATGAACCTGATCAATATAAGATTTTGCCAAAGGTACATAATGTAAATTCACAAATTCTTGATGCGATTGAGTGCTAGATTTTGACTGTTTATAAGAAACAATTCTAAGTATAGGAGCTGTTATATTTCCAACGTAAGTGTAATCTGCAACATCAGAATAAACAAACATCTGATGGTGGGTCATGTTCAAATCAACAACATATGTAAAAGCCTGGTTATCATTCCCAATCAGTTTATTTGAAAGATCAGGATTCAATCCAAGTATTTTGCCAAGAGACTTTGAAAATCTTATTTGAACTCTATTTGGATTTTCAACATGTAAGTTTACACGATTACCTGATTTCTTATAACTTAATGAGATCATACTGTGGATTTGACGTAGAATAGCTCCACATTTTTCTTCAATTGCAATCTGAATTTGCTCAACTAAGTGCTGAGGCGAATTATAGTTTCCTGCTGGGATAAACAACTTTATTTCAGGACAACTTCCATCTTTCATGCATACAGTATTCATTTTACTTTTCCCCAGTCTTTCCAAAACATTCTCATCGTAGAAGTGAACATAAAAATAATTGCTGTTATGTGAAATGTTATAAAATTCTGAAGGAGTCATAATTTCTACCAACGCTACAACCCATTGTTCTTTCCGACTTGACTTGAAAAGGATGATTTAGCTTTGTGGTAAATGAGAACTGTTTATTTTTAGGGAAAATATCCATAGAACTATCACTCAGTAAGCTCAGATAAAATTCATCCATGATCTCATATGTGAAACAGCCACTACAGTTGATAGAAATATAAAGACAATTAGACATCGCTTAACTTCATATATATATATTGGCTACTCTTGTATTAATCATATGAAGATAGAATATATAGCATCTGTGGGAAAAACCCAGATTTTCTGAAATCAACAGTTGAAATTTCACAAAATTGTTTCATCAAGCATAATCACTATTTGAATTTTTTCATCCGATCGCATATATTCCATAAGTCCAGAAAAAATCCTCAGTCAATATTTGTAGTTCTCAAATTATTTTGATATGCAGAACTACTAGAATTTTTTCATCCGATCAAATAGTTTCCAATAACCAAACTACTGAAATTTTTACAATGTTGCAGGAGAAATCACTAGCAAAAAAAAATTGACAAGCAAAACTATATGAATTTTTTCACAAAGTTATAGGCGAGACTACAATTTTTGCTAGGCCTAAAGTGCAGGCGAGACTACATTTTTTGAAAAATTAGCAAGAAGTATCAGGTACTGTATAAACAGCACCATTACTCCCCCAGTACTATCCTAACCTCGGAATCCCTGGCGATTGAAACTGTCTCAAATACAAGTCAAATTCCTGCATGTCTCTATAGACCAGAGAATTTGAGGCGGAGCCACTCCAACCCGAAGGCTGGCGCCCTTAAACAGCCGAAGCTGCTCTACCTTTTTAAATGCATATTCAACAGTTTCTGAAGCACAAAGCTTCTCTACAGGCCTTGGCGGACGTATAGAGTACCAGTGGTCAGTTATTTTTTGTTCAACATATATCTCTACTGACTTAATAAGCAAATATTTGCGATTCATATATAAAGTAATCCTATAACAAAATGAGTTTGCAATGGTGTCTCAATGTTACACTATCCCATAATAGTTATCATGCCTTATAGTATGTAAAATCGATAACTTAAATATAAAAGCTGTCTTATGGTAAAAATTTGAAGTCAATCGGATAAAAAATACCTGAGCTATTACAAATTTTGCATATTTTTTACCGTGAAATTTTTAATTCAAGGGAGATCATTTATTGGCATGAAAAAGCAAGAATCGGATTTCTAAAAAAGTAAAAATCATATTTTCGCAATAACTTGAGTTTGCCTCGACCGTTTTTCTAAAAATTTTTACCCTATAAAAGCTGAGAACAATAGCTATCTTATCACGTACATAAGAGTTATTTTATCTGCAAGTGTAATATCATGGAAGAAGCAAAAGAGCAAACAATTTTCTGTTTATGGCATATCAACTACTGAAAGAAATACAACATATAATTTGGACTCATGAATTTAACTTAGTTATTTTATATATCATAACAGTAGGACCTTTATTCCACTAAAATGACTAAGTTATTTTCAAAGCTAAATTTGACTAAGTTATTTTCAAAGCTGGAAATTATCACAATCATACACCAGCCAGAATGGCCCAAAAAGTTATTCACAGCTCAATGCTTAAGTCTACCAGGGATTGATTGGAGAGAGGGTACAAGTCAATTTGTCAAATGTATAGGTGTGGAAACTCCATATTGTGGAGATGTGGAGATGTGGTGGATCCACATTGTCAAGATGTGGAGATGTGGTGGATCCACATTTTAAGTGTGGCGGTCCACATATAATTCGTATTTATCCAAGAATGAACGTAAATCTCCATTATTCTGACCCGCAATATATATGCATTTATTCACATTTGAAATGTGGGAATCCACATTGCTCCACAATACATCCACATTGCTCCACATTACATCCACATTCAAATTGTGGAGATGCGGTGGATCAACATTGCATCCACATTTTACATGTGAAGGTCCACATTGCATCCACATCTCAAGCGATATGGACACATTCATCAACATCTGACCATTAAACCCCAATACTATTACATGCCAATGATGATTGTCTAAGATATCAATAGAAGCTCTAACTTAATCCTGAGATAGATACTAGCTATCAAATATGACTTCATGCAAGAATCTGAAAAAGTATAATTCGTAAATACTTTCAAGCAGCCTAATCATATCTAAGTACACACCTACTCTAGATAAATTGACTAAGTTATTTTCAAAGCTGAAATTAACTAAGTTATTTTATATATCACCATGGCAGAATCTTTATCCCCCTTAAAATGACTAAGTTATTTCCCCAATAGCCCAGGAAACAATCATAATCACAAGCCAACCAGTGGATATGACCAGAAAACTATCATAATCACAATCATAGACCAGAATAGAACTCAAATAAACTAAGTTATTTCCCAATAGCCCAGGAAACTATTATAATCACAACCCAACCAGTGCATATGACCAGGAGCTTATCATAATCACAATCATAGACCAGAATAGACCTCAAATAAACTAAGTTATTTCCCAATAGCCCAGGAAACTATCACAATTATAGACCCAACCAGAGTAATCCCAAAAATAAACTAAGTTATTCCCAGATAGCCCAGGAAACTATCACAATTATAGGCCCAGCCAGAATAGACATCAAAAATAAACTAAGTTATTTCTCAATATAAAGAAACTATCACAATTATAGGCCCAGCCAGAATAGACCTCAAAAATTAACTAAGTTATTTCCCAGTAGCCCAGGAAACTATCACAATTATAGACCCAGCCAGAATAGACCTCAAAAATAAACTAAGTTATTCCCCAAAAGCCCAAGAAACTATCATAATTATAGGCCCACCCAGAATAATCCCAAAAATAAACTAAGTTATTCACAGCTAGTCACTCAAGCCTACCAGGGTAGGCATCTCTGGGGCAATTTTTTTAGCCTGAAAAATTCTAAGTTCTTTTCAGGCTTAAAAAAATTGCCCCAGAGTGCCTACCATTACTACTCACAGATATGTTTTACATTAAAGCTTACATATTGTTACTAAGAACTGTCACTCTCACCTTTCCAGTTCATTAGTTATGTAACCTTGATATATTGAAAAATAGTTTGTGACCTGTAGTTTCTTTTCTATATAGAGTATCTAAATGAATCTTCACAGATATGTTTACCATTAAATATTTCGCATTGCGTCTAAGGACTGTCACTATGACCTTTCCATTTCGTGAGTTATTTGGCCTTAATAGATCTAAATATACTTTTTGACATGTCGTTCTTTTACCATACTGACTATCTAAATGAAACTTCACCGGTTTATTTACCGCTAATGTACTTATCAGGACGAGGACTGCAACTCTGGTAAAGAAATTCATATTGTTATATAAACTGACCTTATATCTTTGAAAATTGGTTTTATGTATAAGACGGTGGTTCTGTGTTTGGTTCATTGTTTAATGTACCTCTAATTGTTTGCGGTAGTTCTGTGTTTGTTTTATTATTCAGTACTAAGTTGGTTTTCCGGTTTTAGAATCAGCTTGAGGAAAGACAGAAGCTGGTTGCTTTACTTTAATTATCTTTCTGATATCTTGTGACTATTAGTGTTCTGTAGTTTTTCCTCACGGTGCCGTGGGTTGGTCTGCATTGTGGGGTTGTGGAAAATCCCGATCATACTCGCATACTTTTTTATGATCTGCTGTTAGTCTGCTACATATGTGACCCATCACGCAAAAAGGTACGAGTTGGGTTGACGACGCCATTCCAAGAAAATACGTCTTAAAGTTAACGTCGCGTCGTGCAAAAATAGCACACCTAAGCGTGTTTCAAAGACAAGTTTAACTTATTATAAAACCTGATCAAAAGCGTTTTTCATGTTGAGGTTTTCTGCCACCAGACTGTCAAACATTTTGTACGATATTAAATGTTCCCTTTTGAATGTTCGTAAGTTAAAGTTGGGTCGAGAATCGTCCACGCAGTTCAGTTTATGATTAGATCTATTTCTCGTCTGATTTACATGGTTTAGGCCTACTTATTTAAGGGCAGTTACGGGTAATACTTCCCACATTAAAATCTTTTTAATTCTTTGCATACAGTTTGTTCTATGTATGGACTGTCAATTTATGAAATAAAAAGGATATGTCATCGCGCTAGATTTTTCATAATCTCACATGGAAGTTTTAAGCAATTTGCAAATTTTCTGAAAAAAAAACCCCGATGTCCTGATTATTAAGTTAAAATAATTGTAATCTTTATTTTAATTTCAATTATTACTCGGGGTAGGCCTACTCTATTTTTTTCTGTATACGTAGGCTCGGGCCCAGCATCTACCGTTCACCCAAAAAAAATTCAGGAATTTCGGGCACCCCAAAAAAAGTTTGAAATTTTAGGAACCCCAAAAAAAATCCCCCATTCTGTACCTTGCCCTTAAATAAAGACTCTAAAATCCATAGAAATGACCCCTAAATATAGGCCAATTTTGTGGTGCCCCCAAAAAATATCCACAAAATCTTCATACCCAAAAAAATATTTATTTTTTGAAAACCCCCAAAAATATTGAAATTCAAACTTTTGAACCCAAAAAAATAACCCGAGCCTACGTATGTACAAAAATTTCAGAGTACCCCCCTGGGACGACATTAAGCTTCTAAGGAAAAGTGAAAAATATTTTTTTCCCAAGCCGTAGCAAGATACTGAATGATATATTTAAGTTTATATGATGACGTAGTGATGATGTCATCTGGAAAGAACGAATTTTTGCTACAGTTTTTCTTTAACGAATAATTTAGTGTATTATGAGTACAGCAAAGGCATAAGAAGTGTTTTGTGAAAAATTCAAAATGGCCTTTGGGAACTTAAAATGAATAAAAAAACATATGAAAAAATAATTCATGTTTGAAATAATTATAAGCAAATTCATTAAAATTTCTGCAATGGTGTAAGGCTACGATACCTGACTCTCACGCAAACGGCCCAAGTTCGATTCTGAGCTTGGGTATTCCAATTTAATTTTTGCTTCTTTTTAGGCTTTTTTATATACTTTTTTTTTGCTGTAGACAAAATAATATTGACAGACCAATAGTATCTGCATATTTAATTCCCCCTCCGTCATAAGATAAAAAATACCGGTTATGCATCCTTCATTAGGAGCTACGGCACCTGTGGGACTAAGGGTAGCGGGGCTATAATTTTACAGCAGCATCTTCACGGCATTGCCGTTTACATTCCTTCCCAACTAGGCGGAGTAAATTTACGCTTACCTGCGGGGAATTGATTGACGCTTTTCGCATTGATATGAACGTGAAACAGTCCCGAAGAGCTTCGCATATGTATATACATGTACCATACAGCGACGATCTGACCCGCAATACTTTGCCTGGACAGACATTTGTGACGTCGCCGTTTAAAACAGTGCACTTCCAGATTTTTTGCAAAAATTATTACGACGAAGTTAATGGGTGCATTTTTACAAAACTTACACGGATGAAAAGCAAATAGAAAATAGTAATATACAATTAAATATTAAAATAATTATGCTTTTGGTTCTCAAGAGAACGCGTTTAAATTGGACTTACAATTTCAAATATCACGATTCCCATTGACGCTGACGTTAACGTCACCGAAAAAATGAAATTTTAATTTGTCTTTATGTTTAAATGACTACCATGCGTAAACAGTAGACATCAGTAAGCTATAATAAATTTGTTTATTGCGTAAATCAATTTGCTTTCATTTGGTACTTTTTCCATGACTGTAGCTTCTGTAGTTTTGCGGCAATAATTTTTGCAAAAATCTGGAATTACGCTAATTTAAACGGCGACGTCACAAGTAGGCGAATACTTTCCCATTTAGGCGAATACTTATGTCCCGTGACTGTACATGCATAGTTTCAAACAATCAGTAGGCTATAAACCGTATAGGTAATTTTCTCACATGCTTGTAGTATAGTCACTATGCAAGCCTCAGACTTGTGTTTAAATGCAAAACATAAAATAGTGACAAAATTTGAGAATCATATTAAAACCCATGCACATACCAACAATCAATATCATGAGACATTGGTAGCAGTCGATGGTCACAACTAAAAAAAGTGATTGAAATCAATGTGACTGAGTATTGTATATAGACCACTTGCGCATCTGAATGATCTGTAAGCAATGACAAGTTTCAACTCTATCGATACACTTAAACTGAAGAAGGAGCTGCACACACATGCCACCCGAGCTGAACCACGCTCCACAAACAAGACATCACTCTCTCTCTTAAAGGCGGGCGACAATAAACAATATACTAGCAGAAAGCTGGTGGAAATAGTATAACAATGTATACATATTCTAATATTTGCTAAATTCATTCAACTGATAATGTAGTAAATGTACACATGTTTGAGAAAAAAATCTTTTACGTCATGGCTCTGCGACGTTCCCGCTGACGTCAACGAAAACTCAGTTTTTCAGTATTTTGCAGTTTTACTATATCATTTTTCAGGAAGTAAGACACCTTGGCTAATAAATGAATTTTGTTTATTGCGTTTTTCAATTTCCTTTCAAATGGTATCCTTATTATCAAGTTTGATGCATTAACAACGAGGAAAATAATTTTTAAACAGCACATAAAATATGTCAGTGTGAAGTTGTTGCTTTTTTTGTTGTTGTTTTTTTAAGTTGACTAAGTGTTGACACTATAGTGTAGCTGAAGGCTAGAAAAATTTCTGGTGAGAAATTTGAAGAAGAAATAGAGGAGGAAGAATGAGAGGAATAATAAATAGAAGAAGACAAAAGAAAATTGATAACAACAAATGCAATGTAATGTCCTTTTGCAATATTTTATAACGTGTGTTAATCTGCTAGATTTTATGTGTTCATGTAACGTTATAATAACGTCAATAGAAAGTTTGTGACGCTTTAGGGCGGTACCCATCTTATTTGGACATTTTGAGACCCAAAATGATCAAGAACCCACAAACATGTTAATATTTCTTGATTCGTCATAAAATTCTCTATTCAAAACGCGGAAAAAGTGAATTTCACTATATGACACCCAGCTCGTCCCTTTTCGCGTGACGGGTCACATATATAATTTTTTACTGAAACTTCACAAGGTATATACACATATTGTGACTATTGTTCAGAATGCCCCACATTTAGTGATCGAAATCCCACATGACTCCTCATTTATGAGAGATTTTTATTAATAATATATATAGAGTGAGAAATAGGCTAATGCACCAAACGAGATATCTTTCCTGTGGCACTGGATCCAGTAAAGGATGCTGAAAAATAAATTTGAGAAATAAATATATATATACAGAGGGATATAGTGAATCAATTGAGCCGATAGATGCTGTAAATATTTTGTCTCTAGCGAGATTCGAACCCACGACCTCGGCAACACCGCCTAGCACCACACCAGACATCAACGCTACCAACTGCGCCACTGAGCCATCCCCAAAAAAGGATGTTCAGGAAGCGCTGATATTGATGACGACTGATGCAGTGCACGTCGTATATTGGTTCTTTTTCAATGGATGGCATCTATTTCGTTCGCAAGTGAAAGCCTGATGGATCCAAGGATACAAGTGAAACTAGATAAATATCAGAAGTGCGGAAATAAAATTTCACAAACATCATTGCTTCCGAGCTACACAGGATCAGAAACTGATGCAGATTCAGACAGTAGATAAATACAGAGGGATATAGTGAATCAACTGAGCAGATAGATGCTGTAAATATTTTGCCTCTAGCGAGATTCGAACCCACGACCTCGGCAACACCGCCTAGCACAACACCAGACACCAACGCTACCAACTGCGCCACTGAGCCATCCCCAAAAAAGGATGTTCAGGAAGCGCTGATATTGATGACGACTGATGCAATACACGTCTTATATTGGTTCTTTTTCAATGGATGGCATCTATTTCGTTCGCAAGTGAAAGCCTGGTGGATCCAAGGATACAAGTGAAACTAGATAAATATCAGGAGTGCGGAAATATAATTTCACAAACATCATTGCTTTCGAGCTACACAGGATCAGAAACTGATGCAGATTCAGACAGTAGATAAATACAGAGGGATATAGTGAATCAACTGAGCCGATAGATGCTGTAAATATTTTGCCTCTAGCGAGATTCGAAACCACGACCTCCGCAACACCGCCTAGCACCACACCAGACATCAACGCTACCAACTGCGCCACTGAGCCATCCCCAAAAAAAGATGTTCAGGAAGCGCTGATATTGATGACGACTGATGCAGTACACGTCGTATATTGGTTCTTTTTCAATGGATGGCATCTATTTCGTTCGCAAGTGAAAGCCTGATGGATCCAAGGATACAAGTGAAACTAGATAAATATCAGGAGTGCGGAAATATAATTTCACAAACATCATTGCTTTCGAGCTACACAGGATCAGAAACTGATACAGATTCAGACAGTAGATAAGTACAGAGGGATATAGTGAATCGAATCAACTGAGCCAATAGATGCTGTAAATATTTTGCCTCTAGCGAGATTCGAACCCACGACCTCGGCAACACCGCCTAGCACCACACCAGACATCAACGCTACCAACTGCGCCACTGAGCCATCCCCCAAAAAGTATGTCCAGGAAGCGCTGATTTTGATGACGACTGATGCAGTACACGTCGTATATTGGTTCATTTTCAATGGATGGCATCTATTTCGTTCGCAAGTGAAAGCCTGATGGATCCAAGGATACAAGTGAAACTAGATAAATATCAGAAGTGCGGAAATATAAGATCATAAACATCATTGCTTTCGAGCTACACAGGATCTATATATATATATATACAGTTAGGGTATGCTACCTCTATGCCAGTTTTGTTGCTATTTACCCATTATATATATAAAAATAAGCTAGGATACCCAGCAGTGGTGGTGTAGTATGCAATGCATGCATGATGTTTATTTGGTCGTTTTGTAGATACGATTTTACTATTATGAAGTAATTCAGTGTTAAATTTCTAAAAAGGAAAACAAGGAAAAGCACACTAAAAATAAGTGCATACACAGAAATCGACCAAGGTACTCCAGTTCCATAGCTCGCCACGCTAGCCACTGGGCTATGAGGTCGGTTCATGCGCCGATCATGTAGAAGAGACAATTCGAGCTTTAGCCACTCTCATATTTGTAACCAGAGTTCAAACTTTGAATTTGTGTACATCGCTTGATGTCAGCTAGTCTATCTATCTGGCGTTGGTACCTAGACGATTAGTTCTTATTTAAAGATCATAAGATATTTCTGACACATTTTAATTTCTTATTTCGTCAACAAAATGCCGTACATGGCTTCTACGAAAATGGTATATTCCTATTATTATTTATCTTTAAAATAAGCTAAAAGTACAGTACAAATATTTATTTAATTATTCACTCAGAATTACAGTATGTTAGAAGCATGAGGTTCAGAATTGTATACAGCTATTTTATGATTCAATAACAACAAAGTGGCGAGTTGCTTTAAGAAGTACATATAGGAGAATCAATTTTGGTAACAAAAATCTTGAGCTTAATCCTCAGGAGTTTTTTTGCCATTGAGTACGTGGCTGCACCTACTTTCATTTTTAATGAACATCTACTTTCTACTTTGGAATTCGCATATGCACACACATTTTCATTATGTTATTTACATATGTAATTATACATACATCTATGATCTATGAATATGTGTATATTTAATGTAATGCAAATATATTTGTCAGCCAAATGTTTTACATCTTATTGGCTCAAACCATGGGTGACAATGCTCATAAACAGTAGAGGATAAATATAAGTCGACATATAATGCTGCGTCTCGTCTTGGGGCTCATTGTTGTGTTATAGCAAATGTTATGCTTTGCCAAAGAAACAATGTGCCAGGGATATAATAGACTATTCCTTTCAAAGTGTACAGCATTATAGAGGCACTCACACCTGGGTGTTTGTTTCATATGAACTAACATAATAATTACAAAATTTATCACACTGATTGGTCAAACATGAAAAACTTTCGAAGTATAAATTTTATAGGTGATATATAAAGAAAGAAAACACATTAGGGAACGTCTATTTACAGTTGACTGTCAATAGCCAAATTATCATCAAAATGGCCTTTTACAGTCAACTGTCAATAACAAAAAAACCCCGTTAAAATGGCTATATACAGTAAACTGTCAATAGCCAAAAAACGTTAAAATCGCTATTTACAGTCAACCGGCAATAGCCAAAAAACGTTGAAATGGCTGTATACAGTCAACTGTCATTAGCCAAAAAACGTTAAAATAGTTATTTACAGTCAAATATTAATAGCAATTTTGAAGTTTTTTTTTACAATTTACAGATTAATCAGATATCTTTAATAGTATTGACTAAATATTCGATAGTCGATGAACATTTTCAAATTTAGATGGTTGTGCGAGGCATAAATCTGTCTCTGACTATCTGTGAATCATGAGCCATTTTCTTTGTATCATCATAGTGTGTTAATTTGATTTAATTTTTTGCATTGCATGAGTTAGGAAGCCTCCATGCGAGCTAAACAATTTTGTGCTTTTACAACAACAGAAACTAGGGCGAAGATTTGGCGCCAGTAAAATGTATTTAAGCCCGCCCCCTCGCGGTGGATTAGGCCGTTCTAAGGCTGTGGTTCTGTTGTTGTTGATTTATTAATGTACTTCAAATTGTTTGTGGAAGTTAGGTGTCTGTCTTTGTTTTGTTATGCATTACTTTGTGTCCATTCTATTTTTGCAATCATCTTAAAGAGGAAGAGAAAGCTTGTTGCTTTGCTATTATTGTCTTATAGATGTATTGTTGCTGTAAATGTTCTGTAGCTCTTCCTCACGTGCCGTGGTTTGGTCTGCAGTGTGTGATTGTAGTATTTCCTGATCAAAATCACTTACTTTGTGTTCTATTTTAAGTGCATGGTGTAGACAATATGTGAGCCGTGTACGTACGTTTTAGGTACTTGGCGCATGCAAAAAGCGAAGAAACACGCAAACATACATTTGCAACCACACAGACTCACCATAGTCATCGCTGTTCGCAGGCACAAATAGATAATAATTTATAATAAAAATTAAAAAAATATTTTCAAAAATGTGCAAGTATTGATTTGCAGTCATATGAAAGGGATTTTGACTTTTTGATCTTAATTCTTTTTCGGAACTGATAATTATTTCTTCCAACGTTGACTGTTATATGGCTGGTTGTGTCCTGTGTCTCTTCCTAATGGTCTGCAGTCTGTGATTGTGGCATTTCTTGTTCATACTTCAAAAGATCTGACTTCTTACTTGTACGTAGCTAGTGTTCACCAGTTTTTTTCATGCAAGTTTGCAGATTATATAACCGTATTAAATGGACGAGACTATTTCAATTCTATTTCATTTTGATCATCGTAAACGCCTTTGTAAGAGGCTTTGGAAAAACCCAAAAATTTTCCATGCAACAAAATATGTGACAAGCCATGAGATTTTGGGTCCAAATGCGGTACCTGATCGACATTGAGATATTGATTTTTTTTTCAGATACCTACATGTCTCTAGAGTATGAACGCGGTTTCTGAGAAATAGGCAATAGTTCATAGGTACAATTCGTGGAATTGTATATAAAGTTTTTGCAACGTCAACGTAAATTTTCTGATAGATTCGATTGGCAAATTTATTTCAGGAAGTTTTAAAGTGAACTGATTAAACTTTTGGGCAGGTTTATTACACTTCAGGAATTTACGATTGGAACATTTTGGATCATAACAAAAATCGCCCACATGCTTTCTTTAAAGTCATATAAATGTATTTCATCAAACGCCCAATTTCTTTAAAGTTCGAACACAAAATATTAAGCATTTTTCTACGGTTCAAAAAGTTCGAATTTAAAATTCAGATATATTGCTACAGTAAGAAATGTTAGAATGTGGTCTTCGCCATGATAAAAAATGGTTGATTATGCAAATCAGAAAGTTGATCATTAATTTATTTAAAAATGGTGATCAGATAATGATTCCACGTGTCTCACTGTTAGATCTCTCATACCAGTCTATATCTACCACAATTCACTTCAATGTTCCCCCTAGAAAACCAAATCTCAATATTGAGTTTACACTGTCTCGATCTTCATTTGCGTACATGTTCAGTTTGATCAGTTTTTTCGCCAGTTGTGGATACCTTCCAGTGAAACAGAGTTTTGACTTGAAGTCATTCGAAATTAAAACAGCGAGACATCTCGTATAATCTCGTATAATCGGCGTTATCAAATTATATCAATTGTATTTTCAACGAAGAGAGATACATGTCACATGCTGCAGATGCTTAAAACAAAAGCAGAGCAAAGTGTGAAATATATCTAACAAAAAACGTTTTGTTGGCGTCAGATATCAAAAAGTGACGAAATTATGTCTTCCCCTTTCGCTAGTGACGAAATTATGTCTTCCCCTTTCGCTAGATGCATCGGGGCAAAGGGATTCGCGTGGATGCGCCAGTCCCCCACCGCTTCCCTATCTCCCTCTTTCCTCGTTTGTCATTTGCTAATACTCGTTGCAATACAAACTGTTTAGAACCAGATCAGAACCAATGGATACCAAAAGCGCTATTTTCTTATTTCTCAAAGAAAATTTATGTAGTGCCAAGCAGGCACGTGTTTGTTGGTTCAATGTTTATTCAACGTTGACAATATATCATTATGTTGAAATAATGTTGAAAATATATTTGATGTTGAGGCTTAAACGCTGAATTACAAACGTTGAATCAAGGTTGAGATTCACGCATTGAATTAACATTGATATTTTAATACTGACTCAAGGTTGATATTTCAATGCTGAATCAATGTTGAATCAAAACTGAATCAACTTTGATTCAACCTAATCTTTAAATCAAATACAACACTAATTCAACCTTAAAAAGGTGCCAAATAAATGCTGAAGTAACGTTTCTTCCAGCATATCAATAGGCTAAATCAATGCAGATTCACAATGTATTGCATCTATCCCACAATTGGGGTGAAGGAGGCATAAACCAGGGGTACGAAAATAAATCTTCAACAAGGAAATAATAAATCCCAGCTAAAATGTGTGGACTAAACACTAGAAAATTTATGACCCATTTTAAGAATTGTACCAAATCATGAGAAAGCCTTCTTTTCAGTAGAGATAGGTCATCTACATACACGTAGTAACAATGCAGCTGATCAGAATCAGAGTTCTTACTAGGATTTTGAAAACAGAAGTTATAGAATCCATCCCTGGAAAAAGTTGGGAGTCAAAACTGAAAAGTTGGAGTTTGATCCAGAAAACTTGGCAGTTTTAGCTGAAAGATTAAAATTTATGTAGTATTTCAAAATACTTGTGAGAACATTAGTGTGTCATTCTGACTGTGAACCCAAAAGTTCCGATTTTCTATAACAAAAAGTAAATAGTTGTTTTGTTTTTATTCATCAAGAAACTCACTTCATACAAAAATATTTAACAAACAGTGTTGTTTGCTTATTTTGTTTTATGTGCATTTTAAAATTTTCTCTAGAATAATTTCATTATGTAAGCAAACGCTTTGAACACTGATCAGACTGCTTCTAAGCAGTCCGACCTTGGTCCATACTCCTTGCAATATAGATCACAAAATTTCACCAACTTTACTCCAAAATAATTGATCATGTAAGCAAACATTATGAACCGAGATCAGACTGCTCATTAGACTGATCTGGGACCATACTGTTTGCAATATTATATATAAGCATTATATATAAGTTCATTTGGGCATTAGCAGTTGACAGTATTGAACAAAGAGTGTTGTCTGCTTATTACATCTGCTGCATATTTTCAATTTTCCCCAAAACAAATCTTATAATGAAAGATAACAATATGAATCCTGATCAGACTGTTCCTAAGCAGTCTGATCTGGCTACATACTGTTTGCAATATAGGTCACAAACTCTCATCTCACCAAAATAATTTAATCACCTAAGCAAACATTATGAACCTTGATAATACTGCTCATAGGTCTGATCTGATCAATACTGTTTGCAATGTAGGCCAAAAATGCATTAAGCAGAAGAGCATGAAAAATATTTAACAAAAGAGTGATGTCTTTACAATTTTAGAATTTACTCCAGAATAAATAATATAATGTAAGCAAACACTATGAACACTGATCAGACTTGTTCTAAGCAGTCTGACCTGGGTTCATATTGTTTGAAATATATAGTTTACATAAAAATATCAAATGTATGTAAAACTGTTTTACAAAACTTATAGTGCCTGCTCCAGAATTAGTGTATGATTACCAAATATGTGTGAGCAAGCAATACAAGCCCTTACTAGGCTGCTTCTGATCCGGGTCCATACTGTACATACTAAAAAAACTGTTCAGGCGGTTATTTTGAGCACCCAAAATATACAATAAACTTTTGATAAATAATGATTTCACAATTTAAGATTAAAAAAATCACTTATCTGACATATGCATGTAACCAATAAAACATTTATGCCATATTCCAAAAATGAAGGATAATCTTCATAGTCTGATTGACACCAAAAAGTGTTTTAATCTTAACAAACAGTGCAGACCCTTAGGAAATACACCCTTATGCGGAATTTTATAAGGGTCTTCACTGTTTGCCAAAGGTCCTGTTTACCGGTATCCAGAATGAAAAGGCTTTAACATAGTATACGAGGGCTGTTCAAATATGAATGCAAGTAGCTTCATAACTTTCTTCACATATATGCTATGACAAAAAGGTAAACGTTTCTATAAAGGACTATATGTCACCTTTAAACTGGCTACACAACTAAAGAAAAATACAGTACACTTATCGAGCTACAGCCCTTTGAATGAGTGTCACGTTAGTATACTAACAAACTCAATGCTTCGAACATATACCAGTGATATAGACGAGCGTATAGTTCTTCGATAAACCATTAATATTTTTTGAAATTTTTAAGGAAGTATCCCCATATTCTTATATATTGATTCTGTGAAAGTTGCAAAAATCCGACATGCTTTTATTAAATTACAACGAATCGTTTCACTAAAGTTTCCTTATGTTTACAAATAAATGGTAAACAAAACACCACCTTTCAGTTTTCAGTTAACATTATCTTTAACAAAATGCACGAAGCAACATTAAAACTAGTTTTAACTCAAAGACAATATGTTGATCGCTCATACTGAGTTGTTGCTACAAATTATTGATGGATAGTGGGTAATTTTTAAACGCTGAAAAGCATTTTTATTAAGTCAAAAATGCCTTAAGTGAAGGGGTTATAAAATTTATACTGATTTTTTGTCATAACATTGCGACTTTTTTTTTCTAAATTTGAACGTAAACTTTAAGTTTGACCACTATAGGCATTATTTACTATAAAATTATTCACCTGGTCTTGAGGACTAGACAGATTGAACATAGTTCAATTAATGTAAACACGTCATTAAGAAGCAGAAAAATGCTTAAAAAATTATATAAAATGCGCTTACTCTGTAAATAGAGGACGGCACGTTTTGAAAACCCCCTTATGACATATTTAGCATGTTTTCAGCAAAATGAAAAGAATACGACACAGCGATGTTCATTAGTACATTACCAGTAGGTAACTCAAAATGACGTTTGTCATAAAATTAATGACGTCACAAACGTGTCTGTTTACTCGAGATTGAAACAGGATTATATAAACGTTTTCCTGCAAGCAACTTTTGGATAATTACTTAAACTTGCATGTAAAATTTGGTGACATTTTGTCTAAAACTTACAAAGATATGACACTATACCTGCAAATGTACCAAAACGTGCATTGCAATTTTCTTCAGAACAAGAAATGTCACAAACACGTGACGAATGCCCCCAAAGGAATTGGTCTAGCATAAGACACATTTCAGGAAAGATAGCTGTAATATAGCACGAAAAACCTAGAAATGAGGCCAGAAGTCAATGTCAAGGTCAAAGTGACTAAAAATGGTATGCACCACTCCGCCATTCCAAGAGGAATCACCACCCCAAATTTGGGATTCCTACATCAAATAATATAGGAGATATGCTCTGGACACAATAAATCTTGAAAACTAGGTCAGAGGCCAAGATCAGTGACCCAAAAATGGTTTGTGACACTCAGGCATGCCAAGATGCATTTAAATACCAAATTTGGAATTCCTGTTTTAAAGAATATAGGAGATATGCACCAGTTTCTAGAAACTAGGTCAGAGGTCAAGTTCAAGGTCACAGTGACTAAATTATGGTAAGTGACACTTCGTCATCCCAAGATGCATCCACACACCAAATTTGAGATTCCTACCTCATATAGTATAAGAGATATGCTCTGGTCATGATTATTCTAAAAACTAGGTCAGAGGTCAAGGTCAAAGTGACCCGAAAATGGTACATGACACTCAACTATCCCAAGATGCATCCATACACCAAAATTGTAATTCCTAACTCAAAGAATATATGAGATATGCTTGGGACACAATAATTCTTAAAACTAGGTCAGAGGTCAAGGTCACAGTGACCCAAAAATGGTATGCGACACCCTGTCATCCCAAGATGTATTTACACACCAAAGTTGGAATTCCTATCTCAAAGAATATAGGAGATATGCACCAGACTCAATGCAGTTTCTAGAAACTAGGTCAGAGGTCAAGTTCAAGGTCACAGTGACCCAATTATGGTACGCGACACTTTGTCATCCCAAGATGCATCCACACACCAAATTTGAGATTCCTACCTCAAATAATATAAGAGATATGCTCCGGACACGATTATTCTCAAAACTAGGTCAGAGGTCAAGGTCACAGTGACCCAAAAATGGTACGCGACACTCCACCGTCCCAAGATGTATCCACACACCTAATTTGGAATTCCTACCTCAAAGAATATAGGAGATATGGACCGGACACGAAAGCGGGACGGACGGACTGACGGACTGACGGACGGACAGTGCGATTACTATATGCCTCCCAAAGTTCCTTTGGGGGCATAAAAACTTCAGTATACAGGAATGACCTTTATATAAGGGTCTGTAACTCGAGAAATATAGTTAGTGGTTCTTTATGTTTGGTGCCATTTTAAAGGCGACAAATAGTTCTTTCCAGAAACGTATGACATGTTGTCGTAGCATATATGTCAAGAAAGTTATGAAGCTGCTTGCATTCATATTTGAACAGCCCTCGTATATGCATTAAACAGACCTCCAGATAAGATTGTGTGAATATATTTTTATTTATTTACGTATTGAAAAACTATTTTTTTATTTCTCACCCAAACCATATGTTGTGGGTACTCAAAAGAACTGTCTCAATAAGGCAGTTATTTTGAGCAACAAAATGGGCTGTTAAAACTGATGGGTAAGAAAATATTAACAATTGTGATTGTGGTATTTCCTGATCATACTCGCTTACTATTTTTTGGTCATCGCAGTCTTCTGTATAAGGGACAAAAGGGACAGAGGGAAACAATACTTGATAGCAAGTGATTTAGGCCTTGAGCTGGCCATAGACCCCCTACCCCCAGGGGGGGGGGGGATTTTGTACATTATGATTTTCTGAAACTACATTATATAAGACACAAAATAAAAGATGTTAGCCCTTTGAGAGTGGCAAAGTTTACGTGTAACATTGCGTTGTATACGTTTTCAACTGAAATAGTAATAAACGTCCCTGATAATGTCTCAACCATGATATGTTCGTAAAAATTTGCATGCTGACACAGGTTTATGAACTTTTTACTGTTACATATTTTAGTATTAATTTTTTCAAATGTCTTGAGTTATTACCGTTGTATATGCTACTTAGTGTTTCCTGCGTTATTTCCGAGTATCAGTATGGTATTTATTGACTATACGTGTATTACATCTGTCACAGAATATAGTAAATCTAGAAGGCTGCTACATAAATGATTTAAAGTTCTTTACTATGGTATCTTACACTATTTTTCAGGCGCGTGTTACGTATGTTACCCTCAAAATAGCATCAAACATTCAAGTCAACGTCTCTAACAAGCCCTGTTTATACTTATTTGCATGCTGACACAGGTTTATGTTCTTCTTTCAACTAGGTTTACTTATTTTAAGTATTCATTTAATAAATGCAATCATATTTAGACCAGGGGTAGCCTTTCAATTTTCACACGTGAATATTACGGTGACGGATTATGCAATGGCTATTTTTTCTTTAAAAGAAAATATCCGTTATTTATTTCTTTTTTTACGTTTAGAATTTGTTTTGATCTCTTTGTCCTCAGTTTCAAGAAAACATGGCTAAAATCTGTCAATTTTCACTGAATAATGTCACTTTTATTACATTTTGTCACTGCCCTATCTCCTAGAAATAACAATTTTGGTACGTGAAAAAATCTTAAAACAACAAAGACATCTAAAATGCATCTTTTAGCAATGCTATTGCAGTATCGAAAGCATGTCAAAAAATTATATATTTTTTGTGTGAAATTTGAGTCTTGATCCCCAGTTTCTTTGGCACGTCCTTAAGGTCATATTACTAAATTTTCAGCCCTCAGATTATGCAGAAAAACTGGCTTACATACTGCTTTATGAAAAGACGGAATTATTTACACGACAAATTAGGAGTTTTATATCTAGATTTTTTGTGTCCCAATATCCCCTACTTTTTGTGGACAGTATACCGTAAAATGGGAAATTTTCGCGTCGTCCAATTTTCGCGGTATTTCGCGGTAAGACGTGAACCGCGAAAATTGAAATTCGCGAAATATTTTCCAAGTTTGACCAATTGATTATATGCCTTTATACAGACTAATAATTGTGTATTCATTTGTTTTCATAAACATCGTTTATTATGGTCTGTTCATTGAACATGAATAGATCAATCAAGGCCATTCTCGTGAGCGTTCAACCGTTACACAATAGATGGCTTGGACAAGCTGGAAAGATAATTGATTAATTACCCTTAAATAACCTGATCATTTATTCAGACTTGGACCAGTGATTGTCAGTATGTGTTCAAATATTTTGCAAAGTATCTATAATTTACTTTCAAGCGAGTTCACTTAATTATTAAATAAAATGGCATTTAAAGTTATTGCTTTTAGAGATAAAAAAGAAAATGTCATGTCATTGTCGACACTTAAAATGTACCATTATTCTATGCACTTGGTACAACTTAATACTAACGCGAAACTACGATTCATCTTCCAGTGAAATACGGAAAGCATCTAGTTTCAACCATTGGAAATGACCAACTAAACGCATACTTCAGACATTTTTGCAGGATATTTAACTTGCAGTTATAATTTTCGCGGGTACAAGAGACCGCGAAAATTAAAAACCGCGAATATTTATACTCATGTTTTGGAGGCAAAAACGCGAAAATTTGGCGACGCGAAAATATTCCATTTTAAGGTATTAAATCCGGCGCAATAAAAGCGCTTTGTGTCCATAGCAGTTTCAAGATTATTTACGTTCTTCAGTGATGAAGCCAGCTGATCGTTATCAACTTGTATTCATCCATGCGGTCAATCCAATATCAATATTAAGAAGACAGCAGTCTTAAGGACAGTCATAACCCCTGCAACAGAATCCCGTGACCTTGACTTTGAGCTTGCATTGCTGAGTCATGAGTTATGTTAACAAACTCACTGTGAGGAATATTTGAGTGATGTTTAATGAAAATTTAAAAAAATGGTTGAGGAAATATGGAGTAGACACGAAATTCAAGGGTGAATCCCATGACCTTGAATGACCTTGACCTTGAGTCTGCAGAGCTGAGTGATTGGTTCTGCACACCGTCTAACTGAAACGAAAATTTGTGTGAAGTTTTACATAAGTCGTCCAGCAGGTTCAGGAGATATGCAGTGAACATAAATTTAAGGGTAGATCACATGGCCTTACATGGACAGATCAAGGGGGGGGGGGGGGGCAGGAGGTTCAGACCCTCCCCCCTGAAAAAGTACAAGTTATATGGGACGATATAGGTAATAAGCCACTGGACTCCCCTGGAAAATGTTAAACCCACTCTGAAACCTTCGAAAATGATAGTTTCTTTGAAGTTTACAATTTGACTCTTGAAAAATATGTTGAGGACTAAAAAACCATCAGAGCTTTTTGTCAGATGGACCTGGACCCCCCCCCCCCCCCCCCCCCCGACAAAAATTCCTTGATCCGCGCATGTACTTTGACCTGTGACATTGAGTCTGCGAAGCCGAGTCATAGTGCACATTGTCTCATTGAGAGGAACATTTGGGTGAAGTTTACTGAAAATGGCACAAAGGGATCAGAAGATATAGAGTGGACACAAAATTAAAGGGTTAACCCCATGACCTTGACCTGTGATCTTGACCTTGGGTCTAGGTAACTGGGTCATGTGCTCTGTGCATCGTCTCAATGAGAGGAACGTTTGAGTGAAGTTTAATTAAAAACGTTCAAAAGGTTCAGGAGATATGGAGCGAACCGAATTGAAGGATAAATCACATGACCTTGAAGTGTGATATTGACCTTGAGTCGGTAAAGCTGAGTCATGAATTTTGCACATCGTCTTACTGAGATAAACATTTGGGTGAAGTTAAATGTATGGAGCGGACTCGAAATTCAAGGGTACATCCATTGACCTGTGACCTTGATCTAGGTAGGTGGGGCATGTGTCCTGCACACTGTCTCACTGAGAGGGACATTTGAGTGAAGTTTAATGAAATTGTTCGAAGGGTTCAGGAGATGTGGAGCGGACACGAACTGAAGGGTAATCTAGAATTCCGAGAATCGGATGTGTCGCCTGCCAAAAACAGAAGTAAAACAAGGCAAATTCATCAAATTTAAATACCCCATTGAAGGCTTATTTGAGAAAGAAACATAAATCACAAAACATAAAAAACAATTTCTCCAGCCCCTAAGTTTGCTTTGGGTTTCAACTCTTTTTCAGTGCTTAGTTCAATGAAGAATAAACTTATCAGTACACTTTCTATATAAACCTGGCCCAGAGGTCAGAAAATGGGGGTGTGGCTAGATTTGGCCCTTCTGAAACATAATTAGCACGGTTACCTCAGATGTTTATACTTTTTTTCTAACTTAAGATTTTCAAGGTCTGAATTTTAATATAAACAATTATTCTAAAAAGAAGATCTTATTTTCAAGGAATTGCCAAAATATATCACATAATAAATTGTCACAGCTTGGGATAAAGGGTTTGTGGTCATGAGCAATGATTAAAGTTAAAAGAATGAAGCTGGCTGAAAAACTTGATATTTAGGTCTAGTACTATTCTCTCATCTGTTTAGAAAGTTAGTCAAATGCTGATAATTGATATTATATGAGATAATAAAAAATATACTGCGACATATCTTTTCTTATTTCATAAATGGATAGCCTACGTATAAAACAAACTGTATTCAAAAATAACATTAGGTCCTTAAACTGTATTGGGTGTAAACATATTACCCAACGAGTGTATTCGTCATCTGAAGGAAAAAATATGCCAAGGGACACACATCTTACAAACTTAACTAACAAAATCCAGAGTGTTATTTATCACCTAGAAAGTATTATGAGTGTATAGAGAGCATTATTTCGAAGAAAAGTGACTTTACGGAAGTTACTATATATATTGTACAAACATGGTCTGCTACTTTACTAACCTAAATGCTGCTACCCTCGCTAACAATATTAGTTGTCAAATGTGTAATACAATGTCGCACAGGAAGTCCGCTAGCACGAAGTAATCTAGATGAGGTATCGTCAGGTCTCGCGAGAATGATGTGTAATACCTTTAATGTTGTAAATCAACATATAGAATAAAGTTATGTCTGACCTAAGTAAATCAGAAAACGGGGAGCGGTTTATTAAAAATACCTGTATTTAATTGGCTCAGACCAAAGTATATAAACTGCATTTAAAAACTTACGTTGTTTTCGCATATAACTTTAAGCGAGGTGGTTCGAGTTTTCTAATGTAGGTTGTATTGGTAGATTTGTTTTGTTTTACGAACTTATCTGAATATTTTGGTATGTAATTTTTTATTTGCTTTTTAGCATATGGCGACTCGTCTGGGTGTTGTCACGCCACGAATTACAATCGTTTATACACTAGTGTTTTACATAATTTGTAACGTTGTTTAATTACAGCCAAACAACGTCATATGTACATGGCGAAAGCATAACGTTTTCACGCAAAATAAAAAAAATGAATAAAAAAACTAACATGATAAAACAGTGTGATATGCTTAATACATGTAGTATAAAAATAAATTGAATTAAACATCCATGCTCCTTTATTGCGATAAAAGCATAGGAATAGCTTTGTATTTCATCTCTTTTCTTCATCTCGTTTAATAAACTATATGCTGCATGAAAATTGATGTAACTACCTCTAGGGAGCACAGTGGCTCAGTGGGTAGAGTGCTTTACTCGAGACCGAGGGGTCGCGGGCTCGAGCCTCATCGGCGTCACTGCGGTGTGGTCCTATAGCAAGACGCATTTATCCTAGCTTAGTACTGGTTCAACCAAGGAAGACCCGTCTCGGTTTAACTGAAAGATTGTTGATGGGACGTAAAGAATCAAATCAAACAATCAAATGCAACTACCTCTTGTAAGCTATACTAGTCAGGAAAAAATATCAGAAAAATTAACAAGTACAGGCATTTTGTGAAGAAAAGGGTTTGACACCTTAATTAGGGGTAATTTGGTATGCTGAGTCCGAAAACCAATGTTGGCAAGCTGAGAAATGACGTCTTAATGACCTAATTTGCATATTTTCAAAATGGCCGCCAAAAATCATGGAATTTGACATATTACTGAAATATTTTACTTTTTTGAGAATGTTTTTTATCCAAAATCATTAGTATTATGTCCTAAGATTGTTTTACAATTAGAGTACACGGTTTTGGCGGCAATTTACATAATTATTCCAGGATATTACCGTATTCATGGTAATAAATGTCCGTTTAGTCTATAGAATTAGATATAAACTCGCCTTATTCAGTATCCTGCTTTTTAAATGTTAGTTTTATTCATAGCACGATTTTGGACAGTTTACCAGCCTTTCAAGTAATAAATAAGAAAGAAACTTTGATAATGAACAAGTTGTTTTGTTTTAAAATAAATATGTCATAATGTCCATGCCGAAATATACGGTACATTTTGTATCAATAAAAAGTGAAAGAATACACATTCCTGAGTACCCTAGAATCCGATTAGACCAGTATTGCACCATTTGGAAACTTCTAATGTGTGTCAAATTGTTTTGGGAGACCACTTAAATAGGGAAAAATATTGCCCTAAAGAATTAACCCATTTGAGCTATGTGAAATTGCATGGTTTCCATGGCAACGCATAATGCCCTTCTACAGAATGGGGATATCCCTACAAAAGTACTCATATCTCAGTAGCAACTCATCCAAACTTTTAAACTTGGTATCAACTGGTACCAACTGAATGTTAAGACATATGACTTTCATCCAACGTTCAGATATGCAAATGATTAAATTTGCATATTCATGTATATTAATGAAAACATTAGGAATAAGAGAAAAATCGTAAAAAAGGGGTGTACATGCAAATTTATCTACATCTCAGCTGCTTACTATCCTATACTACCAGCCTTGAACCTCTTGGCTCTCATTTGTGATGTCTAATTGTGACGTTGTCACTTTCCCATTGATATCCTGGGTCAGGTGTGGTGCTTGATTGCATCTTGTATCTATTCCTGATCTTTGCCCTCTTTCTTACTTTGGTACCAATTTAATGCTTATACATAGCATGTTTACTTAATGGTCCAATATGCAAATTATCTAAAAAATGTATTCATGAACATTTTTATTTAAGTATTAGAAATGAGAAAAAATTAGATAACAATTAATAGAATGTACATGCAAAATTACTCATATCTCAGCTGCTATTTATCCTAGATTTCATACCTACTTACTTTCTAAACTTGTTCCCAAATTTAAGTCCAGAAAAAGTTCTATAATAGTTTTGTTTGATATGCAAATTAGTTAATTTGTTTATTAATGAGTTTTTTTAAGATAAAAAATATTAAATGAGTATGATCAGGAAATACCACAATCACAAACCACAGGCAACCCCATGGCACATTATTGATTCGTTTTAAAATTTTCTTAAGTTTTCTATAGTTTTCATCAATACTCATGAATCTGTTTGTTAAATGATTGTATATCTGACCATTGGAATAAAATACTATGTCTTAGCCTTAATTTGATTCTAACATTAATTGTCTAGGACAAGTAAAAGATGAGGTATGAGTAATTTTAGAAGTAGGCTCCCACTAATTTTTCTACGTTTTTTCTCTCATTTCTAATGTTTTCATTAATATTTAATAAATTTAGAAATAGATAATTTCACATGATGACTATTGAGTAAAGTAAAATGTCTTAGCTTTAAGTCTGTACCAAGTGTGGTAGTCTATGAATGTTAGCAGCTAAGATATGAGTACTTTTGTAGGTACACCCCCTTAATTTTATTACCATTTTCTTTCATTTCTAACATCTAAATTAATATTCAAGAATATAATCATTAATTGATTTGCATATCCGATCATGGCATAAATTGTGCTATGTCTTAGCATTTATTTGGTACCAAGCTTGTTGGCCTAGGACAATTAGCAGATGAGATATAGGTAATTTTGTAGATTTTATTAATACTCATGAATATGCAAAAGCGAAAATTTGAATATCAGCATATTGAATAAAAAAAACTCTGTCTGGGCCAAGGTCGGTAGTCTAGGATGAGTTGCTGCTTAGATAGGAATCATTTTATAGGTACACATACTTTCTTTAGAATCTTATTGTGGATTTTCACTTCATGGGGGGAGGGTAAATTGTTCTATGCACGACTCCCTGACCCATGTTTTTCTTTGCTATTTAGCGACCATTTTGTTTTGCCAGTAACTGACAGCTTGCTTTTCTTAAATTAATGGAAGAAAGAAAAATCCATGAAAAAAATGTGCGCCACGCAAGTGTCGATCTTGGGTCTGCTTGCAAATGACCCAGCTACAGTGCCCGATGGGTTGCCATGGAGACCATGCAATTTTATGTAATCCAAACAGCCTGAGGTTTCTTTTCGGAGAAAATAAGAATTTTTGGTATTGAGTGGTCCCACTGAACAATTTCACACCCATGAGTAATTGTCCTTGGGTGCAAGATAAGTCTAATAAGCCCCCTCCCGAGATGTGAGTGTGTGTGGGGGGTGCCAAATAGTTATTCCATGATCTTACCTACATTTTAATTACATAAATATTCATGATTATGCAAATGAGAAAATTTTATATGTGACTATTGTTTGAAAGGACTTGTTAAATTGTATCACTGATGATATAATAACATGCAACAAGGACAATTTGGGGCAGAATTCAGTTTATATTTGCTTTTTTCTATGATTTTCCCTTATTTTCTGAAATTTTCATCAGTATTGATGAATATGCAAATTAGATAATTAATCTGCATATCAAGCCATTCCATCGGCTGAAAGTACTATATCCAAGCTTTAATTTGCTAGCAAGTTTAAAAGTGTAGGGCGAGTTGTTAATGAGATACGAGTCATTTTGTAGGTACATGCCCTCTTTCTTTAAAATCGAATTAACCCCCTCCCCTAACTGAACCTTACAGAACGTTGTTTAAATTGTCATATTTTCCTGAAAACAATAGAAATATCATTGCGATGCATTTTTATAAAGTTCTCAAGTTAATGAAATCATTCCTGACACATTTCGTCCACATAATATGCATGGACTATCATGAAAAAATCTTAACTAAGTCAGGAGTAAGATTTTTGCTCAAGTTGTCCCCCCTGATTACCTCTTGGTCATATTTTTAGTTCAAATTGCATAAATTGATGTCAGCGAAGACCTCCAATCATGAGAAGATGTTTTTGGATTGATATGTACCAGTTTGGCATCCTTAACACGTTACTCTACAGATTTCTATGGATTTTTCTTCAATTTGGCGGCCATTTTGGAAATATGCAAATTAGATAGTGAAGACGCCATTTTTCAGCTTGCCAACATTGGTTTTTGGATTCAGCATACCAAAATACCCCTAACAGGCATCTCAAAACCTTTTCTTCACAAAATGCCTGTACCTTCTTAAATAAGCGTCTTTTTCTGATTTTTTTCCTGGCTATACATAAGGTACATAACTTGGCACCTTATCAAGTAAAGTAACAGGCAGACTAAGACGCTGATTATGTAATTTATAATCCAGAAAAGAGTTAGCCGTTGTGACATTATAAGGGAAAAGTCCTCTTAAATGAACTTTTACACTAATGATATTTATCCCCACGCTTTTTTTAAAAAAGCGTCGTGGATATTGCAATCGCCTCCGTCCGTCCGTCTGTTCGTCCGTCCGTCCGTGCTACTGATATGGATTTGGGTGCCTTTTTAGTCGTCTGGAGATAGACAACGGGCCATTTCTTAACAAGGGCCATGGCCCTCTGTAAGTTGCATAAAATGATTCAGGGGACCTCAGGGGAGGTAATAAAATAAACTTCTTAAAAAGGGCCATTTTATGTCTATGGTGATGGACGTCCAAACTGGAAATGGCCCACAGTAATTTGTCAGTCTGATATTAACGGGCCAATTCGGAGCTAACTTGGCCCGTTATTTTGGACACTTGGCCCCTTATTAATGGCCCTTTATACACTGGCCCGATATTCAATATTGGGCGTACGTCCGCTCTTAGGAGAGCGCTGTATGGGGTTATTCTTTTGATTTTTTCATGTTTGTGGGGTTAAAAGTCGCTTGTGGGGTTAACCTCACAAGCACCCTGAGATTTTGTGGTTATAGTGTCATTCTGAAGTCAGTAATCATAAAATAATTTAACCCCGCTATAATGTCCATTCTTCTCATGGACTCTTTCTGACGGACAACACCGTGAAATTTTAACAAATGACCGAATGAGCTATATTATCGATGAAAGCCAGATCATTCCAAATGTAATTACAGAAATCGCCGGAATCCACCGAATTAGCCTCTAGCAGCATTATCTTCCGACAGGTGGCATATAGATTGGTTCCCCTCGTTCATAATGCTCTACCTTCGTTACGCATATAATATGCTGACAAGCTATTAAACAAAGGAGACCAGTCAATACCACTGCGCATGCGCGACAATGCCTGTAGCAGAGCACAACAATATGGCGGTTGAAGTGAAGGAATATGTGTAAACAACATATTTTTTTAAGATTATTAGCTCGTTTTTAACTTTCAGAAGGCGATTTATTTGTGGCGATGCATGGATCCAATATCTGGGAAAGTTAAACATGTGATCTCTGCCGATCATCGCGCATGGCATCTTTTTTTTCTTGGTAAAGTCAAAACGTGCCATTTTGATAGTAAAAAAAGAAAATGACGGGCTTCAATGCAGATTCAAAATACGATAACAGTGCCGGAAAACACTGAAAGCACTGAACAGGGTCTCAGTGCGAGAGATGCAACTTTTTAGAACCTGTCTTCGGGGTTTGTGATAACAAAGGCGCAGACCAGTCTGTGCATCCTCACAACATGATTAGCGCTTTTGTCATTCGATTCCTGGAAATATTGATATATGAACATGCTTCATACCAAATTCAACTATTCTAGCTAGTCTATGTAGCTGAGCAGACTGGTTTCAAATTGCTCGGTTTCTTCACGTCTCAACGCCCAATTATTATAAGTAAATAATAATGTGTCAGATTTGATTCTAGGCTGCGGGAGTGTGATAATTACGTTTTTTTTGGCAATATTGGCCCAAAATTTCAAGTTCCCTGCGTAGCATTGTGTAGAGATTTGGCGCATATTCGGTAATCTTATGCGTATTTGCATTTTTTGTCCCTTTAATCTATTCAATTCGTTTAATTCTGTTAATTTCCGCCGATCTAGAGTTTGTTGATACTAAATTGGGCATTTCTACTTTCGTTTTTTAACAAAATGGCTGTTTCATTTTTTGCGAAATGAAATGCAGAAATCTGATAATGACAGTGTGCAAACGTGCGCACAGAAACCTGAAACTACAGCTGTACCTCGTTTGGCCAGGTGACAGAAAAAGAATGAGTGCATCATGACTTTCCAAGACGATGAATGGCCTGGCACTAGTGGCAGGAAAGTGACCATTTCTGAGGAATATTAAATTGTCTTCTACCGACCATGGTCACATAAGGTATGTGCCATTTAGTTAATATATCTATTTTCCAAAAATCTATCATTCTGGAGAAGAGGGTGCTCTGATTCCATTTGTTTATATTCAAATCCGATACCCCTCCCACTCTTCTCCATACTCTGTCTTTTCCCAACACTTTTGAAGGCCAGGGTTAATGTGGTTGGGGGGTGAACAGAACAGACCAGCGCCTAAGGACGACCCCTGCTCGATTTTTTCTTAGGTATGGACTTAGTTTTTTAAGGGATGCAGTTTTTTAAGGGGTGCAGGGTTGGTCGGCAGTTTAAGGGATTAAGGGGTGGTCGGCAGTGTTTTCTTTTAAGAAAAACACCATTACCCATTTGATTTGTAGGTTGGCCCTCTTTGGGGAACACAAGGGGGGGAGTTGGCCCCTTCTGGAAAAATCCAAGAATCAACTCTGATGTGTTTAATTAGAATCAGGGCTCATTTTCCTGTCATGTAAGCTCTGTATGTATATCACGGCCTCCAATCTATGCCTCCTTCTCCAAAAAGAGCAGAACGTAAAGTGGGGCGAAGGCCCTTCCGGGAAGCAGGCAGTGGGCATAAACAATGGAGCACGGTAAGTTGTGTTGACACATTTTCAATCATAAGTAAATTTTCAGCGCAAAACTCGAAAATCTAAGAATGCTATGCTTCGGGCAATTGTTCAAGCTATCCGTAGAGCATGCTGTTTGCACATTTGAACTTAGTTTGTAAGCGAGAGAGCTTTTCTCCCGTTGCACAGTTGTCCAAGAAACGGTGGTTCCCGCATGGTTTTGCCTTCTAACCAAACGTACAGTAGCGTTTGGAACCTTATTCATACTACCGAGGCCCCTCCACACCCATGTTGTCCCAAATGCAATTTTTCGAGATATTTCAATGATAATTGAGTGATTTAGAGCCAAATTTCTTTATGAGCAGGAGGCGAAGGGCAGGAGAAGGAGGCTGGGAGAGGAGAAGCAGGCGGCGATGATATCAAAATTTGCATTGATTTTGCTTATTTTTGATAATATACTTATCCAATCTATATTAAACTTGCATGTATGAATATTTCAAACCATTTAAATAAATCGAAATTACTTCGCTTTAAATGCCACTACCAACGTAATGTGTGGTTCACTTTTTTTCTCATTGGAATCATGTAATGCTCACAGATTAGTGATACTTGTGTATTTCTCCCTAAGTTCTTGGGAAAAGGATTATCAAAAATCTCAGAATGGGTCGAACCTCTGTTTTATACCCACCCCCTCTCAAGCTTTGATTAAGAGCAACAATTACTGATGGTGCGAAAGACTTAGACGCAGAAAAAAGAGGAATTCAAACAAAGTGTTCCTTGAAATTTGAACATCAGGGCGCCCCACTGACCGTTCTACGAGACTCCTACGCCTATAAATCATAAATAGATAGTCCAAATTGACAGACTCTTACTTAAATCAACATAATTATTAAATATTTAAACACATCTTTTTACCGATGGGGGCCTACAAACCCATTCTTGCCGACTCTTGGCGTTTATATAAAAACGGCATTTGGTTTGTCACTTACTTATCTCATTTTTATAAACCCATTTTGTCCTGGTGACGCATTCGGTATCTTTGAGAATTTCGCTATCAAAAAAAGTTGACACCTGTATGTTTTATTTCTGCAAATAAATGTTTATAAGATATACAAAATGTCTTCCGAATATTCATTTATAAATGAGTTATTCTCAATAATGTTTACCAACTATTACGTCCCTACAAAGTTGCGTTAAATGTTTGCCTCTGTTGGCTGCTTTATTGATCGCATGATTAAGATGCGGCTTAAAATAGATGTGTGTGTATGTGTAACTCAAATTGCCCGGACGACAGTTACTAGTGAAAATCTGTTATTGATACAGTGGCTAGTCATTCTTTAAAGATAAACAAGCGTGTTACTTAGAAACAAAAAATGGTCCAAAATTTGATTCTTGTTATGACTCTTGTTTCTCCGATTTTCTGATTTGTTTTGTAGTCCCATTAGAAAACAAACATACAAAATTTGATTGTACAAAAGGGTTATCTTGTCTTAGGTTCACTCCCCTCCTTGCTTTAGAGGATTGTTCTTGCGTGCGAGACTTATGCCCAGGATAGTATACACGGGGCAACCGCATGTGCATAGTATACACAACACTGTGACATTACATTACAAGTAATAGATAAAGGATGTTTTTCCTATGCTTTCTCGTTTAAAACGCGAAATGCCGAGCGGTTAAAACAGAAAGCCGAAGAATCCTTTATTTTGCTTGTAGTATGGCGCAGGCGCAAATAAACACGTGTTACTGTCACCTGACAAAATTTACATTTGCTCCTCCCTGCATCCGGCCGAAGCTGTCAATTATTTTACATTTACCGGTTAATTTGTGGCTATTTAGGAAGTTTGATATACATGTAGATTGGATAAGTATATTATTAAAAATAAGCAAAATCAATGCAAATTTTGATGTCATCGCCACCTGCTTCTCCTCTCCCAGCCTCCTTCTCCTGCCCTTCGCCTCCTGCTCCTAAAGAAATTTGGCTCTAAATCACTCAATTATCATTGAAATATCTCGAAAAATTGCATTTGGGACAACATAGGTGATGAGGGGCCTCGGTAGTATGAATAAGGTTCCAAACGCTACTGTACGTTTGGTTAGAAGGCAAAACCATGCGGGAACCACTGTTTCTTGGACAACTGTGCAACGGGAGAAAAGCTATCACGCTTACAAACTAAGTTCAAATGTGCAAACAGCATGCTCTACGGATAGCTTGAACAATTGCCTGAAGCATAGCATTCTTAGATTTTCGAGTTTCGCGCTGAAAATTTACTTATGATTGAAAATGTGTCAACATAACTTACCGTGCTCCATTGTTTATGCCCACTGCCTGCTTCCCGGAAGGGCCTTTGCCTCACTTTACGTTCTGCTCTTTTTGGAGAAGGAGGCAGAGATTGGAGGCCGTGTATATAAACTCTTTGAATTCAGGCTGATGACCACAAGAATAACATTATTTGGTGATAGCTATATTGAACATCTGGATAGTCACATAGATCAGTTTAATACCAACACATTAACAGTCAGCGATATTGGTTATCTGCTAATTAAATATAAGTTCATACTTGTTTATTTTTATTTTAACTGCTCCCATGGCAATCTCTTTGATAATTTTTTTTTAGATTAATGATAGGCCTCGTCGCGAAAAAATCTCTTCTGGTGATGGCGAACAACAAAGGCGCAGACCAGCCTGCACATCCACACATTCTGATCAGCGCCTTTGTTATTCGTTTATAGGAAAGTGTCATGTGTAGACTTTCTATAAGCGAAGTTTCAATTTGTAGCTGAGCAGGCTGGTTTGAATATCACTTTATCGGAAACCAAGAAGACAGGTTTTCTTGCGTCGAGGCCCAATTAGTATTTATTTATAACTTATTTAATCCTGTAAAAGACAAACCAGTTAAAGAAGTTTAATATTGTGTGTCATTAGATTAAGGTTATGCTACAGAAGCTGTTGAGTCTGTGTCAATGTACAGCCTCGCACTTTCCTTTGCAGATCTTGTTTATTGTAAATGGGGTTCATAGATTAAGGTAATCCAAAAGAAGCTGTTGAGTCTGTGCCAATGTACAGCCTCGCACGTTCCTTCTAATAGTCTATTATAGATTATTTGGAACTTATCGCGTATCTTCACAACTATATATTGGTGTTACCGATCTGGCAAGACTGCCGAGTATGGGCACGATCGTCTGAGCCTTCGTTGCTCGCCTATTGCAAGCAAACGGCGTAGAGCATGATGAGGCGCATACCCTGTCAGCATCCCATTACGGACCACTATTGCCCCGCCAGCGAAACGCCATCTTGATGGCGTTTCGCTGGCAGGCCAATAGTTGACCGATTTTACACGCTTACTGGGTAGTATGCGATTTCTCATCTGGGTTTCCACTGTATGCCTATGGGACGATAGGCCATAAATTGGGCATAAAGAAATTGCTCTTACAGTTAGTGCCTATACCTTGGAACAATTAAGTTTAAATTGTTTTAGCGGAAATCTGGAAATTAACTGGTCATCAACCTGATCATGTCGCATGGCAAATGTCAATATACTTGAATACACATCGTTGGCGGGCGGATATCTCAACGCTGTTGATAACGGTAGCAGGATACACGCGAATTTTGCCGATATTTTCCGGCATATTGTGACTTAACTATTGTCCATAAATTATACAAAGCCCATATACCCATTACCCATCATGCCTCCACCTCTGCGACCCCAATTTTTGCATATTTTAGGTGTTTTCCGGCGTTATCCGGCAGTTTCCTGCGTTTACCGGTCACTAAGTAGATTATGGTCTTTCTGGTAGCCCTGTCTATCTATCTATCTATCTATCTATCTATCTATCTATCTATCTATCTATCTATCTATCTATCTATCTTAAAAGTAAACACTTATTATGTGTCGGAAAAAGCAAGTTTTCACCATTGCAATTCCAGCAAAAAAGTTTGAAAAATAACCCCAAAATGCACTGAGTTTTCTAATATATCATTCATCATGTAATTTATAGCCAAAATCATAAACTTTCAAAAGTAAATTTCTTCCTTGTTAGGGCCCCGCCAGCAAATGTTGGCGGAGCTCAATTGTTTTCGCTTGTCCGTCGGTTTGTCCGTGGTTACTCTAACTTATCGGGGGAACAGGGAAAACTTTTGAAATATAAAATGCAATCTGTTGTAGTGGTGTGTATACTTCTGGGGTTATTTTGTCTGAAGCAGTGTAAGGTTAAGTGTCCATAGTGTATAGGGTTTGTGTGTCCACATCAATTGTGGGGGCATTTTAGCAAGAAAAACTTAAATTATATAATCTAATGTCAAAGCACTGCATGTTCTTGTGGGGTTATTTTGTCTATACATCTTGTGGGGTAGCAAGGAAATTTTGAAATACGCGAATTTAATCTGTCAAACCACTGCATATACTTGCGGAGTTTTCTAAGAACTGTGGGGTTAAGAGTCAATGGTATATGGGGTTTATAGTATATGTCCATACGTGTTGTGGGATAGCAAACAAAACTTGAACTATACAGGTGTTTTGGTCCATTTTGATGGCCGTTATTGGGTCATGTTCCCAATGGCAAAAAGTATGTTTCCCCAATTTAAATGAGAAAATTCTCAATTCAAGGAAGCAAAAAATTGATCTCCATTTTGTGACATCTTAACTGCATTGTTCCACAGCAAATTATATTTTTGCTTTTCAAATTTTGAATGTTGTTTATAAGTGAACCAAATATTTGATTCTTTTGTTTTCTTTGATTATATTATGATAGGGTGTGTTTTTTCCTAATTTTGTGTACAACGGTGCGAAAATTTCCCCCAAAAATCCCAGAAAAAAACCTGCTATATAATCTAATGTAAAAGCACTGCATATACTTACGGTGTTATTTTGTCTAAGAACTGTGGGGTGAAGAGTCAATGGTATATGGGGTTTATATGACTATAGGAGTTGTGGGGTAGCCAAGAAAGCTTGAAACTATATAATTGTATGTTGAAGCACTGCAAATATAATTAATACTTATTGGGTTATTTTGTCTAAGAACTGTGGGGTGAAGAGTCAATGGTATGTGGGGTTTTTATGTCCACATGAGTTGTCGGGCAGCAAAGAAAGCTTGAAACTATAATATTCGCATGTTGAAGCACTGCATATATAATTAATACTTATGGGGTTATTTTGTTTAATAACTGTGGGGTGAAGAGTCAATGGTATATGGGGTTTATATGTCCACATGAGTTGTGGGGTAGCAAAGAAAGCTTGGAACTATATAATCATATGTTGAAGCACTGCATATATAATTAATACTTATGGGGTTATTTTGTTTAAGAACTGTGGGGTGAAGAGTCAATGGTATATGGGGTTAATATGTCCATATGAGTTGTTGGGTAGCAAAGAAAGCTTGAAACTATATAATCGTATGTTGAAGCACTGCATATTTAATTAATGCTTATGGGGCTATTTTGTCTAAGAACTGTGGGGTGAAGAGTCAATGGTATATGGGGTTAATATGTCCACATGAGTTGAAGGGTAGCAAAGAAAGCTTGAAACTATATAATCGTATGTTGAAGCAGTGCATATATAATTAATACTTATGTTTTTTTTTTAAGAACTGTGGGGTGAAGAGTCAATGGTATATGGGGTTAATATGTCCATATGAGTTGTGGGGAAGAAAAGAAAGCTTGAAACTATATAATCGTATGTTGAAGCACTGCATATATAATTAATACTTATGGGGTTATTTTGTCTAAGAACTGTGGGGTGAAGAGTGAATGGTATATGGGGTTTATATGTCCACATGAGTTGTGGGGTAGCAAAGAAAGCTTGAAACTATATAATCTTATGTTGAAGTCCTGCATATATAATTAATATTTGTTGGGTTATTTTGTTTAAAAACTGTGGGATTAAGAGAGTCAATGGTATAATTATGAGATTTAAATGTCCATATGTGTTTTGGGGTAGAAAGAAAAAGTTAAACTGCAATAATCTTTTGACAATGTTTTGCATAAACTTGCGGCGTTATTTTGTCTAAAGAACTGTGGGGTAAGAGTCAATGGTATATGGGGTTTATATGTCCATATATGTTGTGGGGTAGCAAGAAAACTTAAACCTATCTAATGTCATGCACTGCATATACCGGTACTTACGGGGTAATTTTGTCTAAGAACTGTTGGGTGAAGAGTCAGTGGTATGTTGGATTTATATGTGGGGTAGCAAAGAAAACTTGAAACTATATTATCGTATGTTGAAGCACTGCATATATAATTAATACTTATGGGGTTATTTTGTTTAAAAACTATGGGATTAAGAGAGTCAATGGTATAATTATGAGATTTTAAATGTCCATAAGTGTTGTGGGGTAGAAAGAAAAAGTTAAACCGCAATAATCTTTTGACAATGTTTTGCATAAACTTGTGGGGTTATTTTGTCTAAAGAACTGTGGGGTAAGAGGCAAAGGTATATGGGGTTTATATGTCCATATATGTTGTGGGGTAGCAAAGCAAACTTGAATCTATATATTCTAATGCTGAAGCACTGAATATACTTACGTTATTTTGTTTAAGAACTGTGGGATTAAGAGAATCAATGGTATAATTATGGGATTTAAATTTCCATATGTGTTGTGGGGTAGAAAGGAAAGCTTAAACTGCTATAATCTTATGACAAAGCTTTGCATAATCTTGCGGATTTATTTTGTCTAAAGAACTGTGGGGTTAAGAGTCAATGGTATATGGGGTTTATATGTCCATATGTGTTGTGGGGTTAGCAAGGAAAACTTAAATAATGTCAAACACTGCATATACCGGTACTTACAGGGTTATTTTGTCTAAGAACTGTGGGGTGAAGAGTCAATGGTATATGGGGTTTATATGTCCATATGTGTTGTTTGGGTACGTAGCAAGGAAAACATAAACTAAATAATCTAATGTTGAAGCACTGCATATACTTTGGAGGTTAGTTTGTCACCGCATGGCCTCATGGATTAATCTATATTTTACTTTGGCTTATTTTGTCATGCAGGCTTTCAAGCGGGTCCTACTTTTCCCTACTGTTTTTGATTTAATCTACTTTTTCTGAAAAATGCCATACTATACCTACTTTTTCTTTCTAAAGTGTCATTTGCGCGTTAAAATCCAGAAATTTTCCCTCACCCACTCAGAACGTGAGGATTTAATAGATTATCGAATTAATTTTTCAGGGAGCACACTGCAAAACATCTCATTTTTTTATTATTTTTAAACCCAAAAGTCTCTCTGTTTATCTTGAACTATTGCCACAGCTATTATCCTGCTGATTTAGTGTGAAATTTTATATTTTTTCTAACTAGTCATTGTTATTTATTTTGAACTTGGAAATGCCCTACTATCCCTACCTTTTTATACCAATAGTCCCTATTTTTATCAATTTTTTTATCCCTATTTGTTCCCTACTTTTTTGTTGAAGGGCACATTAAAGCCTGGTAACGGTCTGGTGGCTTAACATTTTTAGCATTTAAATCCTTTTTCAACAACTATCAGTGCTACAATAAACAGTTTTGGTGCATACATATTCGCAGCAAAACCTTTAAATAAGGATTCTACACTGCTCAAAATATTTAAAGGTACACTGCGTATTTTGACATTGATCACAATACAAATGCACTCATGGTCTGACTCATAGCAAGAGTTGGATTAATAAGACAAAAACATGTTTGTCCTGTGATTAGTTTGGTTACCTATCAATGATGATGCTTGGTGATATAAGTGGTGTAATCCCTTTCCAGGAATCTCCATGGAAATTGGAATTTTGTTAAAAATACCCCTTTTTTTGAAACCAAATTTTGATACGAATGTTTCATTCGAGTAGCACAACAGCATTATTTATGTACAGTCAATAGCAATTTTATGTTGCTGAAATCATTAGGTCACGCTATTATCAAATTCGGAAGATTCTACAGAATTTCCAGAAAAAATCGTCATTTTCAAGAAAATTAAAAATGAAAAAATTTGAACCATGAACATAAGCTGCGCTTGTTTAATCAATAACTTTTTATGGTCCAAAACTTTGGCTATCGTAGTAAAAATGGCAAAATAAACTGGGTTTCTGCCTTATTGTCTAATGAAACGCATTACTTGTCTATTGGACAGGGGTTGACATTATCACAAATGAAAAATTATTAGGTGTTCCTTTAAATATTATGAGCAGTGAATTTACCTGAACCTATATTTCATGGGCCACTGATTTTGTTCAGTTTTGGCATTTTGGTTTGTTTCTGAACACTTAGATGCAGCCAGCTTTTAAGACATCCTTACCATTTTCAAACTGGCCTGATTATAGCCATGCTCTCATTAGGTGTGCTATATTGTTTTCTGACAATTCTTGTTCTGAGTATAGTTTTCATTGCCATCCACAATTCATGCAGACTGACAAACCCCATACACTATGATAGAACACTTGACCTGACAATGCTACGGACAAATAACCCCAAAGTATACAACGTGCTACCCCACAACACTTCTGGGCATATAAACCCTTAACTATTGACTTAACCCCACAGCTCTTAGACTAAATAACCCCACAAGTATACACAGTCAAATCCTTGAAAACTTTGTGTATGCCATAGAGGCTGTATTTTATCTGGGATCTTCTAAAAGAGTGTTGAAATGCTTGTGAAGTTGAAATTAGTGTAACGTTGGAACCCAATAACGGTTTTGATTGAGCTTCCCCACAGAGTCCTCTCAGTCTGTATTTTTAATGCAAACCCCACATGATCAATTTCAACAATATAAGGCTAATACCACAGTGAATTTTGGTAAAATACCTCACAATGTCTTCCCTGGCTGTCCTTCTGTCCGTCTGTCCGTCACGCTATCTCCTCCTAAACCATTGGACGAAATCCAACCAAATTTGGTGTGTGTGTTGCTCACATGAATGGGGCGTGCAACGACACATTTTTTTTGCCCCGCCCCTGGGGCCCTGGGGAGGGGCCAAAAGGTCAAATATCATTAAATATCATTAAATTTCAATTACTAAGTCAATAACAAAGATTTTTAAACCAAACTTTGTGTGTCTTCTCACAAATGAAAGATATAAAACATATCAGACGGGGTTTTCATTTGGCCATCTGGGTCATGCCCCAGGGGTGGGACTTGGGGGTACCATGGGGCATTGTGGGGTCAAAAATTGTTTTTTCCGAAATTCAACCAGATTTGGGGTGTGAGTTACTTACATGAAAGGTATATGCAACGGCACCATTTTTTGGGTCCCCGCCCCCTGGGGCCCTGGGGAGGGGCTGAAAGGTCAAATATCATTAAATCTGAATTACAAAGTCAATTTCAATCATTTTTAATTCAAAATTTGTGTATCTTCTCACATATGAAAGATATATAACATATCAGACGGGATTTTCATTCGGGCGCCTGGGTCATGCTCAGGGGTGGGACTTGGGGGTACAGTGGGGGTTTGGGGGCCCAAAAATGTTTTTTCCGAAATTCAACCAGATTTGGTGTGTTAGTTACTTACATGAATTGCACATGCAGCGGCACAATTTTTTGGGTCCCCAGCCCCTCGGGCCTTGGGGAGGGGCCAAAAATTTAATTTTCTGAACGTTCATGTGGCATATCTAATTAAAGGGAATTTGCAGTAGACCAGGATACACTGAAAAATTTTAACCTACGATCAAACTAGTGACCTTGGGATTGGGTCAAAGGGTCAATTACCATTAGATTTCTTTGAGAGCATGGGGATTTGCGATGGCGCGCCATCGAATGTGTTCTAGTATTGTTCTGTTTTTAACATGTGTAACTAGTGGACATTTCCATACAAGAACGAGAGGTAAGCGGATTTTGTTTTACTGTTTTTTATTTATTTTTTGGATGCGCATCGCGATAATGACAGTATTATTATCTCCATGCTACTTTAAAAAGCAAAGGTGATATTGTAATCTCTTCTGCCCGTCCTTCCGTCCATCCGGCCGATAGTCGTCCTTCTGTCCATTATGCTATCCTCTCCTAAACCACTGGACGAAATCCAACCGAATATGGTGTGTGGGTTAATCACAAGAATGGGGCGTGCAACAGCGCATTCTTTTGGGCCCGTTCCCTGGGGCCCTGGGGAGGGGTCAAAATGTCAAATATACTTCAGGACTTTGAAAACTCATCACCATATTTTGCACTTTTCTTGCAAACCGTATATGCATTTGAAAAGTTACTCGCAGGTTTAAATGTGCAACCCAGAATTGGTATGAACCAGTCGTTAATTTGTCTGCACTATCACGCGACGCTGCTTATGACGTCACATGGGTACATACATCATCCAGCACCTTTCTGCACAGTTAAATGAAGCTTTTTGATTATTTTTTTATGCTTAAACTGTAGCGTGTATGATACCATATCACCAAAAGAGTTTATAGACTTTTTCTAATTAAAAGTTGATAACTTCAATATTTCGAAAATAAACGTCAAATTTGACCAACAATTTGTAGCTCCTTTTTAGATCATCTCCAAAAGTTACCCTTATGCACGCTTTCATTAGTGATATTGACTACATACACTGGCAGTCATGTGGGGAAGACGTTTTAATGTAAACAATGGCAGGAGATCTGCTGTAATGTGATCGAGAACGTTGACATCACTTGCACAATACAAATATATATTTCGACTTTTTTTACGTCCGGTTTTATTGGAAGAGGCTAAGGGCATACACAAATGACAGATTATGCATAACTTTACGCTTGTATCACGTGTCTTTTGTATTGTGCAAGTAATGTCAACATAATATTAAATGCACTTAATTTTATTTGAACACTGTAGGCCAAACAAAGTAGAACTTGATTAGTCCCTATTTGGCGATTAAAATATTACGACTACTGTAGGCCTACACTTCCGGTATCAATGTGAGAGTTTAAAAAATCAATCTTATTCCAAATAAGATGCTTACATGAGGACGTAAAACGTTGGTAACTTTCGCCATTTCATAAGTCCGGCACACAGACGCAGAAGTTTGTGAGGAAACCAAAATGACATCACTGATTTATCGTCACTTACTAAAGAGAAACGCAAATGACACAAAGCTGAAAACACGCTCGCCAGTATAAATAACAGTGACGTCACTGGTTATGACAATGGGCAAAGAGGTACTCGACGGGGAGAATTTTGCAGCCTCGATAAAATATCATTCTCGACCTTTGCATGCTTTTTGTTGATGCATTTTGTACAAGTCAACATTTTTCCAGTCATGTCACACTTTCCTATCTACATGTGTTGATTTGTTTGAGTTGATTCTTAACATCCCAGTCAACAATCTTTCAGTTACGTCGGGACAGGTCTTCCTGGGTTGAACCAGTACTAAGCTAGGATAAACGTGTCTTACTCAAGGACACAACGCAGTGACGCCGGTGAGACTCAAACCCATGGCCCTTCAGTCTGGAGTCAAGCACTCTACCACTGAGCCACTGCGCTCCCTCTACATGGGTTGAACCAGTAGGGCACTAGATGTCAAAATGGATGGCGATTTGCCAATAGGATCCCAGGACTCATACCCTTCCAGACACAGTCGGGAGCGCAGTGTCTCAGTGGTAGAGTATTTGACTTGAGACTGAAGCCGGCCTCTGGTTCAAGTCTCACAGGCGTCATTGCGGTGTTGCCTTGAGCAAGACATATTTATACTAGCTTCTCACAGGTTCAACCCAGGAAGACCCGTCCCGACGTAACTGAAATATTGTTGACTGGGATGTAAAGAATAAAAAATATAAAAAATCCAGAAACAGTCGAGACTTGGGACAAGGACGGATCCTGATGGAGCAGGGAGTCCGGGCCCCACTGGAAAATCACATGTGGTAAAGGGTTCTATAGGGAATTGGCACAAGGACATCCCGCACCTGAAAAAATGGACATCCCCTAGAGAATGTTTGTGTACATGAACCCCCACCCCCTGTTGAAATGCCGAGCGCTAAAATGATGCTGCCCTCTCCCAAACCCCTCTGCTGAAAATGAACAACATGTAATAGTTTATTTTGTCATAAGGTAAGGCTTCATGAAACAAGATGCTTTTTCCCCTGTTATATATATATTTTTTTCATACTTGCACCAAAGGCTCAGACGAGTCGGTGCGCGCGAAGTCTCAAACTATAAATAAGTACATATAGTAGGGACGTCGATACGGCCTAGGTTCCTATCTCGCTAGATAGCTGCGCAAGCATGTAGAAAGGATGCCATTTCGAATATGCTACAAATGCGAAACAGCGGCCGTGCTTTTCGACATATTTGTAAGCTAAGTGTGCTTGTGAACATGTTGTGCATCCACAAAATTTGAACATTTTCGCGTGAAGAATCACGGTACGACATCGTATAATCCAATTTTCTGTTTTCTCGAAAACTCATGGAAGAATTATTTTGCGAGAATTATCACGCGTGTTTATGCAAGCAACAAAGACTCAAACTAATCTGCGCGTCTTTGCTGGTCACACACATAGAACATTTAAGATGCGGCAACAATAGTTCAGTCATGTCGGGATTGTTCCAAGACGGACCCAGAGAAAGGGTGAGGAAGCGCCCATTCTTTGAAAGCTGCAGCAGAGAGCGCCCCATCCTACAGCCAAAAATGCGTAGACCAAAGCTTTCTAGATGGCTGCACATGCATGTTTAAATGCAGTGTAATGCCTTAACGTACACGCGAGAACAAATGTCATAAGCTGCCGGCTGAGAAATAGAATTGCAGTTCGGAACATCCATCTGCCTAGCTATCTGTCTATCTTGCCCTAACATGCCCCGTCCCTCCGTCCGCCCATCCATCCATCCATCCATCCATCCATCCATCCATCTATCTATCTATCTATCTATCTATCTATCTATCTATCTATCTATCTATCTATCTATCTATCTATCTATATATCTATCTATCTATCTATCTATCTATCTATCTATCTATCTATCTATCTATCTATCTATCTATGAGCCTCCAATTTATTTATTTATTTATTTATACAATATTTCAAGAGGGTGACATATTTAGCTCGACGGCCAGTCTACCATATGGCCCTTTGAACATATAACTGATATATAAAAACATGGAAACAAATGCACAGTAATATGTACATATATACAAGCATGCATGGCTAAGTGTTTGCAAAATGTCAGCCTATATGAGGAGATAGGTGACGATCTTATGGTATGTCTGTGGGATAGAAAAAAGAAACTTTAGTACCATAACTGGGAAATATAGATGTCGGAAAATGTTTGAAGATTACCTCCGATGCTATCACAGCATTTTCGTGCACATCATTGTCGCAAACAGGAAGCTCGCTAGCACGTACAAACCTACCGCCTTTCGCTCAGTGCACACTGGGATTGAGCCGCCATGTTTATTAAAAATATATTATGCGATCACTGCTTGCATGACTCGGAGCTTTACATCAAGAAATTATTTACTAAAAGAGAAATGATAAACTGTCAAAAATTTAACTTTTCGTATTTTTAGCAATAAATTCTGTCACTACAGCAGTGCGAGAATTGAACGGGACTAGCCAAATATCGCTAGTTACCCATGATGCAAAGGGCGAAATGCGAGAGTAGACTGGTTCTCTCCCTTAAATAGTTTGACAGCATATTAAGACAGGTAACTACTAGCCACCATTGCGCCTACGTATAGCATACACACTGACGTCATGAGTGACGTGGTATTGGAAAATACCCTTTACATAAAGTGCATTTTTTTAACAAGCCGTTTTGTAAAGTTTATTTTGTTTTGGATGTTTATATATTATTTTCTTTTACTTAATCATCAAATTATAGCAACTGAAAAAATCTGAAGTTTGTGGTGAAAAATCTTTTCTGAAGCATGCGCAGTCGCATGAGTAGGATTCTCTACTTGTAAATAAATAGATGTTACCAGTCGGTATATGCGTAACGGAAGTAGAGCTTTATCAACGATGGGAACCAATCTAATGCGAGAGATCTAGATGAGGTATCTTCAGGTCTCGCGAGAATGTCGTGCACATAATTTAAATGTATCGGAGATGTGCTTCTCGGAGATGCGTTAACTATTTTCTTTGCGATGCACAGATCCAGGAATCTTTTTCAGAGGGGGAGGGGGCAGGCCCGGCTGCCAGAAAACAACCCTAACAACGTTTGTTTTAAGCCCTTAACTGATTTTACAGAGGGGGTCCAACATTTTCCAGGGGAGGGGGTCCAAATACTATTTTCCATAGAAACGAATATAACTTGTGATTTTCCAGAGGGGGTGGGGGGTGGGGGGTCCGGACCCTCTACCCCCTCTGGATCCGCGCATGTTTGAACATTCACTGCCGCTAGAAGTCAGTAAAAGTATCCAGAGTCCCTGGCATTGTCACTAGATGTCAGTAAAAGTATCCAGAGTCCCATTCATTGCCACTAGAGGTCAGTAAAAGTATCCAGAGTTCCAGCCATTGCCACAAGAGTTCAGAACGAGTATCATGATACCTTGTCATTGCCAATACATGTCAGTAAGAGTATCCAGAGTCCCTATAGTTGTCACTAGACGTCAGTACGATTATCCAGAGTCCCCTTCATTACCAGGGGTCAGTTTTAGTGTCTGTATTCCTAGTCTCTGCTACAAGAGGTCAGTACTAGTATCATAAGTACCCGTCTTTACTACTAGAGGGCAGTACTAGCATCTTGTGTCTCAGCCATTGCTCAGCCAAAACGAGTAAGTTCACAAATTGCAGCCAATTTTTGTCCTACGATTTGTTTGGCTTAGATTTTCACTTTTATGTTATTTTTATTACTTATTGGTATATGTCAATTAGATAATGATGTCTAAAAAAAGTGTGTATCAAAAAATTTCAATTCATTCAGCCTCACAATGAGCACCACTGAATTTGAAAGTGAACTACGTTACTGTGATGAAGTATACTTGTAAATACCAAATTTCTTACAAGACTGAAATATATAAGAGGTTTTATAGCATGCACTTCTACTTGTATCTCTTGTTGATCAAATAAGCCTATTATGTAGAATTTATATCATGTTGTTCGTATTAATGACTCTTGTATAACGAACATTGTGCATTAGGTTGGTAACGTAATTCACATACCTTACACTCTAGTCTTATTTTCTGCGTAGAAACATATATTTTTTGCAAAATATCAGGTTCTAGTGTGTTGCTTAACACTTTTTTGCTGCATAACACTTTTCACATTGGAAGTAAGCTGTTGCATCTGGTTTCATTAATCTTGTTGGAATAACACTTTAAAATATGATTATAGAACAATGATTTTAAATATTCCATATATTTGAAAACTTGTTGTGGCTCACTACAAACGAAGACAATGCAGAATAAATAATCTATTTTCAATAAATGCCTTTTCGTGTACATATATTACAAAAAAGCAAAGTTTGCATCATTCACAAAGATACGCCCTTTTCAGAAAAATGGCAAAACGTTCACGGTAACGTAGTTCACAATGCCAAAATGCTCACTTTAATTTAAGATCATATATAAACCATTGAAGTCATCAACATATTAAGTCATGAGAACATTTGAGGTCACTGTGATCAACTGGAATGGACCAGGGTGCAAAAGCGAGAGTACCAATTCCAAAGTATACACATAAACTCCGCAATAAACCTCCAGAGTTAGCAGCAACGAGATAAAAATGGTATGAAAAAGAGAAAATAACAATTGAACATCAAGTCAGAAACTTATAATCACCCTTGATTTGTTGCATTTGGCCCTTTGATTGGACTAATCTGTATTTTTTGGAGAATGTGAATTACGTTACCTACTTGTGAATTACGTTACCTATGCTCAATCCAGCTCATTTAAAAAATCATACAAACAATCTCATAGAGATTTACACTATTCAATTTTGTTTCTCAAACGGATAACTTTGCATATGTCGTGTTAATATAATGAGTATCATTGTAAATTACATGAATAGGGGAGTTGATGTACCCAGAGCATATAGGTAAATCCTTGTTTAAATAAAATGACAACTGTAATATGGTATAAATCTATCTTTATTAACTAGTACAGATTTGCTTTGATTAAAAACAAACATTTTTTCAGCTAGTGTTTGCATTTAGAGAGGTATTTGAATTTTAGTAAAGTTGTAGTAACGTAATTCACAGTTACGTAATGTAATTAACAAATTTATGTTTCCACTTATTTTTTGCTATGCAAAAATCTTCTTGTAAAGCTCTCGTATGGTTTGTTATATAGTTAGGTTATAGTTCTTACATTGCTTTCAATTGCAATATTTGTACCTCTTCTTATACAAATAATACACATAGGGTAATGTAATTCACAAAACTGCAGATTTTTAGACAACCTCAGATATCTTTCATCTGGGAAAAATAACTAATGTTTCCCCAAATCCGTTTCTTTTGCCCATGCACATATTAATCTCCTTGACATAGAGGTGTTTGATGTGAGCTTAACATGCACGGTTTGTAATTTGTGAGATGGTTAAATTGGTAACGTAATTCACATTTGATTGTGGTAGATTAATCATCAATACAACAAAAAATTGTTTTTCACTTTTCAATCAAATGAGGGACATTAATTGAAAGGTATATATGTGTGTCAATAAAATCAAGTTGAAAACTGCTAAAAAACATAATACATTCTTAAAATTACATACTATGACGATGGGACAGCATTTGAGGGGGGGAGCACTTGCTGTTGATAAACGTTGTAAGGAATGACTATTGACCATTTCCATTGCTCTTCTGTTACTTAATTGTTAAGACATAAACCTAAAGTTAAAACTAAACTTATAAACCTTAAAGCGTTAGAAAATACACTGTTTACATGCTAATATGCGGATGAAAGACAGTGCGCACGAGGTATAAACACACAGAGTGGCATGTGCGTTAGATAGGGCGCCGGACTAACCAAATCATGCAAAACAAACACACACACACGCGAACGCACGCACACAAATGGCTTGTGTCCTAGCTATGGTGGAAGCCGTTTAAGTTGAAGAAGTATTAGGTTTACATATGTTTACATTTAGCACTAAGGACCATTTTAGAGTCTGCTTTAATAGCGCACCATAATAGATGCCAGTCGGGACCCTTATACTTTGTCACCTTCATTTATGAGTTCCGGAGGAGCAAAATAAGCTACAAAATGACAGCATAAAAACAGACACATTTTCGTAGTTCAATGTTTATTGGCATACATCTACTATACACAAGGCACATCTACTTTACACAAGGCCGTCGGCGGTGGTACGGCCGTTCTGGCCATAGTCAGACCACTTTTTTACCAAAAAGGTTTAAGCCTGACCACTTTTAGGCCGAATATGCTTTTTTGGTTGGGTCACTTTTTCAGTTTCCTCAAGATTTTTTATGCGATGATCAAAGCTTGATTATTAATTGATAACTGAAGCATGTATAACTCAATATTTCGCCTGTCTCAGGGTGTGAAACGCGGTCGTTATAAAAACAGGAGTAAAAAACTGACACCTGTGTTAACAACAGCAATTCCATTTTTCGTTGCAAAAGGAAACACAAATTTTTTGGCCTAACTTGAGTGTCCCTCATAGCGGATTGACAAATGGATGGTTAGATAGGTGGGAGAGTGTGTGGATAGATAGATAGATAGATAGATAGATAGATAGATAGATAGATAGATAGATAGATAGATAGAGAGATAGAGAGATAGATAGATAGATAGATAGGCTGACGACATGACTTATCGCTCATTTTCTGGTCAAGGGCATTTTGCACCACAGGGGCTGGTATCATGATTTTGAGCTAAAAATATATTATACTATAGAAAAAAAACAAGGGCACCGTAGCTAAAATACATAGATAGATAGATAGATAGATAGATAGATAGATAGATAGATAGATAGATTGATAGATAGATAGATAGATAGATAGATAGATAGATAGATAGATAGATAGATAGATAGATAGATAGATAGATAGATAGATAGATAGATAGGCTGACGTCATGACTTATCGCTCATTTTCTGGCCAAGGGCATTTTGCACCACAGGGGCTGGTATCATGATTTTGAGCTAAAAATATATTATACTACATTGTGTATAGAAAAAAGACAAGGGCACCGTAGCTAAAATAGATAGATAGATAGATAGATAGATAGATAGATAGATAGATAGATAGATAGATAGATAGATAGATAGATAGATAGATAATTAGATAGATAGACAGATAGATAGATAGATAGATAGATAGATAGATAGATAGATAGATAGATAGATAGATAGATAGATAGATAGATAGATAGATAGATAGATTGTTTCATAATTAGCCTCACTTGAGCGACACTTTTTTCAAAAGCCTGTACTTGGGTAACAAATGAAATACTTAAAAAAACAAAATATGAAAAACAGGTTGGGCTAAATTTGATCCCATTTTACCAGACATTTTGAATTTATTACATATTGTTTTTCTGTCCAAGCAAGAAGCCAGGACATGTAAAAAAATAGAGGCTGGTGCATTTTTTTCCGTAAACGAAAAGTAAAAATCGCCCTTTGGAGCCCCCTTGAATAATAGCACATAAACAGCTTTCTAGAAACATTGCTTTGCAAGTTTAGAATACTATACAAATGCTTTTGGTGAACAACAACATTTAAAAACACAATAATGACAGTACCACAGGCTGTAGAATAGTAGATAAGCATGTAGGGGCTAAATATGACATTTTTGTAATAAGCCTACTGTCAAGTAAAATCGTCCCCACCTCTGCCTACGTTTTCAGCCGAAAAGATCTTTCAGGTCAGTCAAGCGACCGAATTCTTGACCGATATTTGTTCTACTTCTTTTACATTTAGCGTCGTTCTCTTATTTCTTTCTTTTTGTGGCAGATGCTCTGAGGCGCTTAGGTCTTCCAACTCATGCCCTTTTGACATGTTCAATTTCCGCCATTTTATTTTTGCCTACGCTTCACTGAATCGCATCGGCGCA
>CAXHUL010000073.1:0-12000 GCA_964019695.1 Loripinus fragilis
ATCACCTACAAAACAACCATATTTGTTTAGTAATATATGAAGCAGATTACTCTTTGCATGCTGGGTAATTTTTCACACTTTTGTTGCTATATCTGCTCACTTTTTTCAAAATTAACTTTCTCAAAAAAATCTCTCAGGAACACTATCCGAGTGTCAAATGAATTGGATCAAGATTAGGACCGATGTTATGTTGGTCTTGGTCTGGTTCCAAACTGTTTGCAAAGCTTATCAGCAGATGACAAAAGTCACCGCTAGCAAGGAGAGAGTTAACAAAATGTATACCTTATAAGTGAGGGTCTAAATGGGGTACCTCTGAAATCGCTAGTCAGTAAAATTAGGGCCCAAAAATCGCCAATCAGTAAATTTTATACCCCAAAATCGCTAATTGGTAAAATTTATGCGCAAAAATTGCTAATCAGTAAAGATTTGGCCAAAAAATCACTAATCAGTAAAATTTTGGCTGAAAAATCAGTAATCCTGCATACTTATTGTTTCTATGCATGTTAAAAAACAAAATAACTTATCATAAGGCAAGATCTCAGACCCTTAGCAACTTGCATACACAAAGTATGAAATAAGCTGAAGGCTGATGTAGAATTTAACACCTATAGTCTTGAGACAAAGTTGTTGGAACTGAGGAAATCTTTGTCAGCATTTTAGGTATTTAAAAAATCAAACCCTATCTATTTACATTTACAACATTAAATCATTATTTAAAAAAATGTTATATACAGGCCTCCAGATAAATGTGTGTAACTGATTTTTTTTCTTATTTCTCAACCAAAACATATGTTTCGGGTACTCAAAAGAACCATCTCAATGAGACGGTTCTCTTGAGCACCCAAAACATTTGTTTAGATTGATGGACAAGAAAATAATTGCATTTTTACGCTTAAAAACTTTGCTTAACTTGACATATGATATATCTTTGTGTTTTAAACAGTTAAGGATTAAAAGGTATGCAAGGTGATAAAAGTCCAAAGGTATGATAAAAATACAACGTCATTCCGCGAAAATGCACACAACATAAACAAGTCAAAAGTGAGTTAATCTTATCTTCTTTTTGCTTTACTGTAGAACATATTAAAAGAGATATTGATGGAAAACCTTTTCGCGGAATGACCGTTGTATTTTTATCGAACCATTGGACTTTCATCGCCTTGCAAAGTGTGATATGGCAGATTACTTTAAAACTGTGAATAAGAAGTAGAAAAGAGAGGAAAAATAAGCATAATTTAGTAGACACTCACTGGCAGTGGTGGTGGTGTTGTTGTTGATGACGATGATGATGATGATGATGATGATGATGATGATGACAATGATGATGATGATGATGACAATGATGATAGACACAAAGTCATTTCTGTGGAAATTAAGCTTAGTTACAGAAGAAATAAGTAAAGTGAACATATACAGCATATATAAGAGTATTTTATTTAATTGGCTATAAGAACTTTTTAAAATTACTCCAAATATGCAATTCTGTCTTGTTAACTCCATGAGTATGATGAAGATATGCCTGTTTGCCTACTGGGTAATTTTGCATGCTATTTTGTCGTCAGCTGATTTTTTTTCAAACTTTTAAAAAAAACATTTCAGGAATACAATCAGAGTGTCAAACAGATTAGATCCAGATCAGGCCCGACATTTTGTCGGGCCTGATCTGGGTTCAAACTGTTTGCAAACATTATCAGCAGATGAAACTAGCAAGCAAAGAGTTAATCAAGAAGCCTGAAACCATCTCATGAGATGATTCTAGATTTTTTGCATTGTTCTGAAACCATCTTATGAGATGTTTCTAGATTTTTTGCATTGTGCGGAATGATAGATCTATTTTATAGCCTCATTAATATGGTGGTGTCAATGTCCACACAGCGGTGCACCGAAGCAATGTTGATTCTCAAACCCGATTACCTGTATTTGTTTTGCTTGGACCTGTCAGAAATGATTACAGAAGAGAATTCTGATATAAACCCAGTTCTAATATTGCAAACTAAATGAAGATTTTTTTTTCAAAATATAGTTTTGTTAATAAAATATGGCATAAACTGCCATATCAATAAAGGGTGTTTTACAGATTTAGGAAAAACAGCAACTAGCTTTTTTATAGCTAAGGAAAATAGCCCCTATCCTCCCTTAGCCATCAGTGTCTGTTCTATCTAAAATAGCATGAGCTATCAATTCTATTTACTGTAAGATGAGCTTCATGGTGAAAACTTTGTCATTTTCACGAGTCATTTGAGTTGAATTAACCCTTTGTATTCTGATGGATTGTCCCATACATATTGATACTATAAGTATGGGGTTACCCATTGTGCAGTTTAAGGGGTCACAGATAGAATTTCCTGAATTATGATGTATTCTGTCCCTGAAGATTGTTTTAATCTTAGCAAAGAGTGAAGACCTTGATGAAATGCAGCATTATGCTGCATTTCATCAAGGTCTTCGCTGTTTGCCAAAGTACTCCTTTAGGGGTTTCCTGTATACAAAGGGTTAAAAACAATTTTTTAAACATATTATGCTTATGAGCTAGTGTTATTATAACTATTATAAATAGAACCATACACTTCAATAAAAGCTACTATTCCTGAATCTTAGAATCTTTGGATAAAACCACCCTGAAGGCAAGTGGCCATAAAGAAAGCAGACAGCCTTGAAAAAGATATATATTGCTATCATAAATATTTCTTGTCCAAGAAAGTCTTAAAGATGCATATTCTTGTGGACAAAAGTAGTAGTACTTGCTAATGATTTTAACTATTTGAATGCATTGCTATAATGCCTTTAATGTTTACTGTCGTGAGTTGGCTTCCGGTACCGTTAGTTTAACAGGTTACAGGGCCCAGGGCGACGACGGCAAACATTGCGCTTACTGTAGGTATATTTTCATGCTTTTGTTGTTGTCTTGTAGTCAGAAAGTACAAATTATGCCCTGTCATTGTACTTGATTTGGGTGCAGGCAGTTTTAATCCTTTAGCCATCTTTTAACTTCTTTAAAGATATGTCACTGTTTTAATTTAACTCTTTGTCTACTGGGTAATTCTGCATGCTTTTTTTGTTTGTTTTTTGCCATCTGCTGATTTCTTCAAATTCAACTTTTTCAAAAAATTCTTTCAGAATTGCCATCGGAGTATCCAACTCAGGAGAGATGTTTTGTCGGGCCTGATCTGGGTCAAAACTATTTGCAAAGGTTATCAGCAGATGGCACTGTAGTAGGCTAAGAGTTAAAACTTACTGAAATTTTATAGCAAACTACATGTATTGTTCATCTAATTGTACTACTTCAAATACTTTGTAAGCTCAAGAAAATATATTAACCCTTAAAGCGCCAATCACATCTGCAGCAGACGACAAATTTTGAGACATCTTTCTCAATTTTCGACAAAAATAAGGTATGATATTACATGAGAATCGTCTGCCAGCAGACGATTCTCATGAAATATCATGCCTTATTTGTTATTTTTGAAAAAGCGGCAAAATTTTTAGTTGTCGTCTGCTGCAAATTATAGGTGGCGCTTTAAGGGTTAAGGAAATATAGAAAGAACTGATTGAGTTTAGAAGTTCAGAAATTTACCTGCAAGTTCATCTAGAAATAACTCCCCGTATATGTTCCAATACGACCGCCGTAATACAGCTATTATGGTATCTCCATTGAGCGGGGAGTTTGGGAACAGTATAGAGTGAGAGGCAATAGCATAGGAAATAACAAACACCATCAATATCACAACAAAGTACATCAAGTCTTGGATCTGAAAAAATGAATAAATAAAATACCCTAGACAAGTAATACAGCTATCATGGTATCTCCGTTGAGCGGGGAGTTTGGGAACAGTATGGAGTGAGAGGCAATAGCATAGGAAATAACAAACACCATCAGTATCACAACAAAGTACATCAAGTCTTGTATCTGGAAAAAAATGCGGTTTCATTTGTTTGATTTTAATCTTTATGTCCCAGTCAACAATTTTTCAGATATGTCGGGATGGGTCTTCCTGGGATGAACCAGTACTAAGCAAGGATTAATGTGTCTTGCTCAAAGACACAATGCAGTGACACTGGTGAGGCTAGAAACCACAACCCCTTGATCTCAAGACAAATTCTCTACCACTGATCCACTATGGTATATGTTCTAAAATTTCAAACACTAGTTGCCTGCCAAAAAGGCACAGACAAACAGTGCAGACTCAGATCAGACTGCTTCTGAGAAGCAGTCTGATCCGGGTCTTTACTGTTTTGCTATTCTGGAAAAAGATTTTGTGAATTCCAGCCTTGATAACCAATATTTTATTTCAGAACAGAAGGAGTTTGAAATTTTAGAACAGTATCCTAGACAACTAAGACAAGCCCAAACCCAGGGAGAGGATTAATTATGGCCTGGATGATGATGATGATGCTAATTGTACCTAATAAGCCAAATTATACATAATTTTTTTTCAAATTCATATGATAAACTTCAAATAATATTGGCCCGCTTTCACACTCTATCAGTGTTCCATGGTTGATGTAAGATTCAAAATGGGTGCAAGAAAAATCAAATTTAAAGACAAGATAATTTTTGAATACCATCAGTACAGTACAGATCCAAATAACTTCGGACATCAGGTAAATTCAGACAGCGACCTTGTTTATTTCATATTTGGGGACGGATGTTAGTCCGTTCCCCAATTTTAACAATAGCGTTTTGACCACACGTCGTAATTTGCTCTTGCACTGTTGAACACATCAATATGTTACCATTAATCCCAATTTTTCAGCATATGTGTTGCAAAGTATCAGGTTAAATGGTTGATTTAGAGGCAGAGAGGTAAACAGTTGATTCTGGATCAGTTACTTTCTGAGAAGCCGGCTGATATGGATCTACATTGTATTCAAAACAGGGCATTACCAAGCCGCATGATAAGGGATTAATACAATCCTAACAACACCTATTAAGAAGCTTCCGCGTAAATATAGTTCCAACTTGTTTCGTGTTTTTTATTGTCGTTGTTGTTTTTGTCTTTTTAAAAATAGGTCTAGATCTACAGTAATTGAGATTTATCTGCTCGATTTCAAAAAACCAATCATAAATATATGTAAATTATTATCGTGCAATAATAAATTTATATAATTAGCGACCACGTGAGCAGGGAACCAGTTGATACATATACAAGAATTGGCTTTTTAAAAAAGTTAGCGGTCGTTTAGCGATATGATTTTAAGTCGTCTTACGCACTACATACTTGTGTTTGAACCTCTCAGACTTGTCCAATTGCATTAATATTTGTTCTAAGTTTTGATTATTAATATCCCAGCTGTGATTTTATATTTAATTTTTACAATTTAATACATTTCCCATTTAATGCACCCTGGAAAATGCAAAAGCCAAAAGGTAAATAAAATCTAAACCTGTTGACTGTACAATGTGCATACTTCACGGAGCCTTCGTTTCTAGCATAAATGTGAACCATATCACCATTTAAGTCAACACGACCTTTTGGTACTTAACGCATTGTCCAGTGACGAAGACTCGGGCGACTCCGTGCAAACATGTGCAGACTCGCCTTCGCAGTCGCATTGTTGAGTGTCTCAGGCAAATGTGCAGACTCGTCATGCATTCGCTGCTCGTATTAGCGACAACCCAATCACCATTTGATCAAACACGCGACATTTTAATACTGTTGCGAAGGCTCAGACGAAACTGTCAGCGCAAATATGCAGACTCGCCAAAGCCGTAGTCACTTCACAATGCGATAAGTGTCAAAATCTCGTGCTCTCTCAAATGGCGATTTCGGTGTCATTTTTGCAAGCAGAAATGCTCTAAGGAACAGGCTCACCTAATGATTCATCACAGTTCCAAAATATCATGTGGTGGCTCAAATGGAAATCTGTGTTCCAGAAGCGAAGGTTCTGGTGAGTCTGCACATTTGCACAGGCTCGCTTGAGCCTTCGTAACAGTATCAGAATCCCATGTGCATGCTCGATCGGCGGTGTGTGTGTCATTTATGCGAGCAGCGAGTTAAGGCTCTGGTGAATATTCACAAGGCTGCACAGGTTCACCTGAGCCTTTTGTCAGTCGACAATCTAATAAGTACCAAACTCTCTTGCTGGCCCAAAATGCGCTTTCGCTGTCATATATGACTTCAGCGAATGCTCTGGTGAGTCTGCACATTCGCACAGGCACAACTGAGCCTTCGTCACTGTACCAAAATTTTTTGCGTTGGCTCAAATGACGACTTGTGTCCTATTTATACGAGCAGCGAAGGCTCTGGCGAGTCTGCACCAGTAAATACAACAACGGGGTGCAACCATCGTTGCGTTATTTCAATGCTCACTTCAAGGTTATGAAAATCCTCAATAAAACTTTTATCAAGAAAATGTCATTTCATGGAGGTATAATGCTGCCTATGCTTTCATCAATATAGGCTGCTAACTGACTCAAGGGTCGTTGTCGACTTTTGAAAAGTGGTACGATCTTGAAATGTAGTATGCGTCTTTCGAGTGTCAAAGGCACGTGTGTGTGTGTGTGTGTGTGTGTGTGTGTGTGTGTGTGTGTGTGTGTGTGTGTGTGTGTGTGTGTGTGTGTGTGTGTGTGTGTGTGTGTGTAGGGGTGGGAGGGGGGAGCACGAGAGAAACGACCCCTCTCGTTGGGGGATAGGGCCTCCCTAAAGAAATATTTCTAATTCAAAATGTCCGTAAAAGCGATTCTAATGCATTTTGAGGTCATATTTTTCTAGTGAAGCCAAGTTTATTTTTTTACAAGCATTAGCTTTTTTTTTAAAATGCATATAGCAGCTTTTTGAACCCTCACCATCAATGCATTAACACATATTTCGGCCCATCGGCGGTGGCGGTGGACAGTTTCTATTTCTCAACCAAAACATAGTTGTGGGTACTCAAAGAATTGTCTCAATAAGACGGTTCTTTAAAGCATCCAAACATATGTTTAAATCTCTACCAAGGCATATGTTGTGGATAATCAAAATGGAACTGTCTCATCTTTTGAGTACCCAAAGCAAATATTAAAACTGATGGACAAGAAAACATTCTCACTATTACGCTGGAATTGTTTGCTAATCTAGACCTATGATTCTATATCGAGAGAAGACTCAACAAATCAGGTTGCGCATCTACAACATTACTACGGGTTAACACGAAATCATGTTTGATTCGAAACAGCATAATTTTATATTATGTTTTCTGTTTCTTCTCAGCTCACAGGGGTCGGCAATGATGATTTAAGACCTCTTTGATGCACGCTCACTATTATACTTTAATTGTAATTGGTGCCACTTTCTTAATCTTATTTTTTGTAACGTCCGCTTTTCACACCCTGATGCCCCAAGAATGTGTGTGTGTGTGGGGGAGGGGGGGTGGGGCTGAGATTTTCATATATATACGTAGGCTGGGACCATTTTTGGGGGTTCAAAATCTTGAATTTTAATATTTTTGGGGGGTTTCAGAAATATCATTATTTTTGGGGGTATGAAGATTTTGTGGATATATCATAACAAAATTGAACTGGTTTTAGAGGTCATTTCTATACATTTCAGGGATTTCAGGGGTTTTCTTAAAGTCAATGTGCAGGATGGGGATATTATTTTGGGTAGCCCAAAATTACAAATAATTTTTGGGGTCTGGCTGATATTCCCGATATATTTTGGGGGTAGACAGTAGATGCTGGGTCCAAGCCTACGTATGAAGAAAAACATGAGAGTACATAATAATGTCTAAGTTCAAAACTCCCAAATATACTATCAAATGTGCACAAAATATAGGCTGCACATGTTCAACGTGGGAACAACCATAATGCAAAGTTTGAATATAAAAGAATGAAAGCTGCTGGAGTTACAGATTACATAAACGAGACACCCAAACCATTTGGGATGGAAAAATGTCCAAGTTCAACGGAAAATATTTTTCAAATGTGCACAAAATAGGAGGTACACATGTTCAATGCATGAATGATCAATCATTATGCAAAGTTTGAATAATAAAGATATGAAAACTTTGAGTTACAGATTACACAAACTAGACACCATCTAAGCATTTTTAACGTAAAAAATACCTAAGTTCAAGACCCCAAAACACGAAACAAAATATTTGGGGAATGTGCTCCAAATCAGAGATGCACATGTTCAATCGTATCATCATGCAAAGTTTTCATATATAGGAACGAAAACTGTTGGAGTTACAGATTACACAAACTATACACCCAAAGCCATTTCGGAGTGAAAAAAATTCTAAGTTCAACACCCGTCAAAAATTGAGAAAATATTTTTCAAATGAACACAAAATAAGAGATGCACATCTTCAATGTGTGAACAATCATTATGCAAAGTTTGAATATAAAGGAATGAAAAGTGTTTGAGTTACAGATTACACAGACCAGACACCATCTTAGCATTCTGGACAGAAAATATGTCTAAGAGCAACGCCCCTCAAAAATAAGAAACTTGATATTCATGAATTATGCACAAAATAGAAGGTGCACATCTTCTATATGTGAACAATCACTATGCAAAGTTTTAATAGAAATGAATGAAAACTTTTGGAGTTACAGATTACAAAAACTAGGCACCCTAAAAGTATTGCGGATGGATGGACAGACGGAAAGACGGACTCTCTTACATATGGATTCTTGTTGGTTGCCAATAAAGCGTAAGTACCCAACACATCCCAGAAAAGTTTAACGGAATAAACTTCATTTTGAGTTTATATTGCCTAGGTTACATTTGCTACGGTCGTCGTACGATTTATTTGTCTACGATTTTCTCTACGATTTTTTCGGCATCGAAGGCGGCTAAAAGCTACGACGTATGTGTTTACATTGCTTACGATCACCTTACGATTTCTTTCGGCGACAAACTAGAACAAAAGTTTACAGAGACCTTGCGGATATCGTACGACAACCGCAAGGTTATCGTACAATCATCGTGTTATCTTCATGACCTCCCTATATAAATCGCACGATGCCCGTACGATGACCTTGCGGAAGTCGCAAGGAGTCGGTACGCTGACTGTGCAATTGTCGTGTAATTATGTGCATGGATTCAAACGGCTATCCATGTTCATTTTTGCATTCCATTTGAACTATGTTTCAAAGTCATGTGATCACAAATCGTGATGTGAAGAGGCTAGTGTTTTAGTTGAATATGGTCCCAAGGTATGAAACAGCGTGATACCTTTGTGTATATTTTAATGTCGATTTCTAAGTTCTGCAGTTTTCATAAAGTTTAAATCACAGAATATTGCAACCACTTTTTTATAGTACACTTTTATAATTCGAAAAGTAGCACTTTAATTGAAAATATAAAGATGCTTTTATTGTATCAGCGTAGACTAAAACGCTTATTATGGTTTTATTCAGTTTAATCATTCAAAGGCACTCTACGGCCAGCAACACATAAAATCTGCGTCATAAGCAAAAATGAAGTCGTTGCATGGGAACAGCAAAGGTACTGATCAGAATGCGCTTTCTTCCACTCGGCCTGGTCAGCACATTTGCCATTCGTTTTCAGTAAAATACATTTTGTAGAACATTCATTCATTCAAATTTCAATGTTCGAACTAGTCACATCTTCTCACTTCGAGATTTTATTCCTTGAAGTAATACTCAAATTCAAATCCCAGAGTTATAAATCACAAAAATATCTGGACTTTTTTTTAATCTTATCTAATTAATTAAACCCCTTATCCAACCAGCATTTTATATACTGAAAATGCATATGCATTTCACGTTAGGTGCATATTTTGAATTGCTCGTTTGAGATAATTTTATCATGGAAACATACTCTATTGGCCCTGATTAGCATGCACGGATCCAGAAAGTTATGTCAGAGGGGGTCCAACTCAAATTTTTTACTTGATAAGGGCGAGAGGATCCAAATACCACTAATTATTGGCCCGCTAGCGAAACGTCATTTTAAATGGCGTTTCGCTGGCAGACCGATGCTGGCCCGTCATGTAATGCTGGCTTGGTACATGTTTAGCTTTGAGATTTTCTACGGGATCTGGACCAGTATTGATAAAAAAAACTATATTTTTGTGATTTTCCAGGGGGGGGGTCCGGACCCCCTGTCCCCCCCTCTGGATCCGCTCATGATTAGACTGCTTCCATCAGCAAACTGAACTGTGTCCATATTGAGTCACACTGAGTGGTGGTATAAGAAACATCACCTGAAGACAAATATTGAAATGAAACAAACAGCTAATGATAAGTCGCAAGGCGAACGCACCATCATCGTGCCATCGCCTTAGGGTTACCGCAGGATGACCGTCCAATGTCCATACGATTTTATGGGCCCTGCAAAGGCATCGTACTGCGACCTTGCGGGCTCCTTACGACTATCGCAAAAGTGTACAATCATTTTTGGGCCAAGATGACAATCTAAAACCCTGCGTTGTCCTCACGATAATCGTGCGGTGCCCGTACGGGGATCATACGATGTCATTGCGATGTGTCTACGGGCTACGGGCTTACGATTTTTTTCAAATTTGTCATTGTGCGGAGTTATACAAAATCGTAGAGGCCACGATGCCCGTAAATCCGTAGGATGATCGCAAGGTCTCCCTGCGGAGGCGGTACGGAAACGGTGATTTGGACATCGTACGGGCATCGTATACTCGTAATAAGGCAAATGTAACCGAGGCATTAGCTCCCTTTATATGCAAATGAGGTTTATTCCGTAATTGATTTTGGAGATTTAAAGTACCAAGAAATTTCGGAAATTTAAAGTACCCAACGAGAGTCCATTCGTGAGTACGAACGGACGGAGTGGACCTACTACTAGACCTGCTTTCGCTGAGGCCACGCAGGTAATAATAATTATGAAACAAGTATTAGCCTAAAAAAGCTGGTGGTCGTTTAACCTGATTATAATATGTATTCATGCACACTGCATGCTTCAATTTTTAACTTCTCTAGCCTGTCCATTTACAATGGTTCAAAGCTCTGAGATATAAACGTCAGAGCTGTAATTGTTTACCATTTAAAACGTGCTTCCATCGCGTATAGGTCTACTCTTTTTATGTGGCTGGATTTTAAGTACCCAGCTTATGCATGGCCATTTATAGTCTATCGTGAACAAGATATGTTATGATAGTGGATCTAGCATGCGACACAATTATGGAACGTTATTTGACAACATTGGACAGCCCATTTTTACGATATTTTTTTTCTAAAACTGAGGCCAGAAAGCAAGGTAACAGTGACACTGAATGATATTCGACACTCCCTGACCCCCAGGATGTGTCCACAAACCAAATTCGGGATTCCTATATCATATAATATAGGATTTATGCTCGTGACACGATTTTTCTAGATCTGAGGGCATATGTTAAGGTAGGGTACGCGACGCACCGTGACCCCAAGATACATGAATTCACGAATTTTGGCATTCCTACTTCAAATAATACAAGAGATATGATCCCAACATTATGTCAACACTGAAACACTGTCTCAGAGCTGACAACAGCAGAAACCACTTGGTGCCTAAATTAATTTTACTGGACAGATCTTCACTCTAGATGGATTCTGCTGAAGTCAAAAGCTGAGAAAGAATAGTATCTTAATTTGACCATATGTACATACAAATGGACGGTGATACTAAAGTATGAGAGTAAGTCCTGTTCCTTCAGCAATTAAGTACCTATAGTCTTATATTGTAGATACGTATGCATAACCATTAATAGTCTATAATAAAACTGTTTACCGTGTCCGTTATATGGCAGTACATCAATTCATATCTAATTCCGTGTGATGTAGATACAAATAAGAAATGACAATTTATATAGGAACCAAGTGGTTTCAAATTTTGATGCTGCCAGTTCTAAGGAAGTGGTTTTGATGTTGATTAATTGTTTATTGTTTCTTCTATTTTTTTTTCTTGGTCCTTGTTTGGCTTTTTTGTTGTAAGGTTTTAGTTAACCATTCTTGTTAGCTAAATCACAGGTTGTACAAAAGGTATCAAACTAAAAATCTCCCTATTTGAAGACTTGAACGCTTAAATACAGCCGTCCCCA